>VZTJ01001433.1:169020-343805 GCA_013397795.1 Orthonyx spaldingii
TGAGCCGGGCTGCAGAAGCAGTTAAGAGTCTTAATAGTCTCGCTCTGCGAAGCTGGCCCGGCCTGAGGAGAACCGGCCTGGTTTCTGCCCGGCCCAGAGCAAAGACTAGGCTTTGTGAAGTTGACCCGGCCCAGAGGGAGCCGGCCCGGCTCTGCCCGCTGTAGTTAGAATGTTTTGCCCAGCAGCCGGAAATCTCAAGCCGGGTCCTCCCCCACGTTCAGCTGCACTGCTGCAAACTCCCTTCCAAACCTCCCCCCCCTCCCCGCTCTGAGGAGGGGAGGGGGGGGAAAAGGCAAAGGCCCAGCCTTACCAGAGAGAGAAGCACAGGGCTTGCTTCTCTGGCAGCAACAGGACAGGAAAAGAGGGTTTTTTTCAAGTGTATCTCTCTTAAATATAGTTTTTTCCCTAGAGGCGAAACAACTTTTAATTAAATTATACACTCATTCATACTCAAAACTAACTGGTCACTGACTTTGTTTCCCAGGAAGCAAAGTGTACTGCTTCCTGCACCATAAGTCACTTGAAAGACTGACCCTTCCTAAGTAAACCCACGACAATAGTGAAGCCACCAGGCAGACAGTCCAAAGTCTGAAACACAGGAATCTCTGTGATAGGTCTGGATTGGCAAGCAACCTACAGAAGCTCTCCCAGTTTTGATGAAAATAGAAACAAAAGCATATTCTCATTGGTGAGTACACAGAAGAATCTGAACAGCACTGTGAACTTTCTGGCAAATCCTAAAAGTATGTCAGGATATGCACAGAAACTCTGAAGACTGCAGCTCCCTGTGTTCCCTTGTAATACCCAAAGCATACACAACTTCAAGCAGCAGGATTCATTCTCTTTCTCTGAGCTTTCTGTACCAACATCCCATTGAGGCTGGGAAACAAAGACTTCATGAGAGGGAAACTCCTTTTTTACTTTTTGAAGATCCTCTAAAAGACCCTTTAATGCATTTTAGGACCCGTTGCAGAGCAAGTACTATGCTCTTGTGTGTACATTCTGGGTAGATGCACAGGAGCATCCAGGTAGCTATATTAGGTTGATGCTTGCTCCTACTACCTGCAGATTGAACAATTTCTGCATCCTGTCTGCAATGTAGATGCATCAGCAAGAGGAAAATACAAAACATTAACCATATATAAATAGTCAGGAATCCATATCCACAGCTCTGACATTACCAGTGGTCCTGATCAATGTGAATGAGGAACAAGCTTGAAGAAACCCCTTTCAAACTGTGCATTCTGCTTTTCCAGACAGCCTATCTCAAAAGTAGTGTGATCACATGCCCAGAAAAAGATGTCTATAGGCTCTCAGCCAGAACATTAGAAGTGAGAGGAGGCAGCACAGCAATAGCAAGGACTGGATGAGCAGAGAAGCATACACTTTCTACTGCTGGGACTCAGTTTTTACTCTGTATCTTCTTTGTTGTGTCAACAGTCTCGTTTCAGTTCACTCCTTCAAGGTCCCTTGTCCTCAAAAGAAGGCACTGACCACTTATTGCCCCTTTCCTCTGGTTTCTGCTGAAAGTAAAAAAATCCCCAAAGTACCAAGTATTGAGTTAGATTTTCAGAACATGTTGTTTTGTGCTCTGTTCATGTCTTAAACACCTTTCTCAAAATGCATGCAGTCCTCTTCTGTTCACGCTTATGAATGAAAACAATCTGTTCAAGTTTATGAAACCAAAGTGCCTGAAACTGGTGGTATTTTAACACAGCTGGAGCTTGCTGGTAGTACATAATACAAATAATGACAGAATCACAATAATAAGATAGTAACATAACTATAGTTTAAAATGTTTATTTTGAAGGTTACAGAAGAATACAAAGCAGTAGAGCAATATCCTGCATGGAAAGAACTCATATAGTATACTCTGTATGTCATCAACTCACTACATTTCTCATTGATCTCCTTTGGTCCAGGTCTCCTGCAAAGGAGCTTCATTAATTTACACCCATCAAGAATCGGTTCTGTTCATCCCTCCTTTTCCTTGGTTTCATCTCACAGCCACAAGTTTCAGATTACATGACTAATTCTTTCACTGTATTGAAAGTTCCCTTTTCACCTGTTGTATCTTCCAGAAGATGCATTTCACATATTATTTTAGTTGACGTTAAAGAAAATAGGCATTGATTTTTTTTGAGTATTCAGACTTCTTCCCTAGCTGACACTTTGTAAGGTTTGCATGCATATATGCCAGACCAAGTGAAAAATGAAATAGAATCTCAAAGTTTAGGGATTTTGTTTATTTTGACCCTAATTGAAAGAGCACTGAGAAATTGTATAATTTTGTTTTAGCAGAGGGTGCGTATGATTTCATTTTAGCAGACAGCATAGTTTTCCTTTGTCTAGGTAATGATTTGAGACCTACGGAAATGTATTGTTTTAGAACAAAAACTTCTACAGAACACAGGCATAAACAAAGCCTAAATCTGTCTCAATATTGCAAGATGAGAACCATCTAAGGAGAGGTAAATAAATAAATCATATTCGAATTTGCAAACTACCAATGGTAATGAGAACAAAATCATTTATGCAACCAAGTCAGTTAATAGCTTTGCATAAAGCAAGTGATCAAATATCTTCTTCATATGTTTGTGATGATGGTGATTTAGCTGAGCCAAAGCCATTTCATGATGTGGTGGCCTTTAAGTGCTCTGCTTCAGACTAAATTGTAGGTAAAATGATGTATGTTTATTGTTATTTATGCAAAAGTGCTACAGGTTATACACAAAGAAGGTAAGCTATGCCAGCCACAAGCCATCATCTGTGTTGGTATACTCAGTAGGACTATTTTTCTACTACTTTTATTATTTAGATTAAGAAGATCATAATTATGTCTTTATAATCAAAACTGCCCTTATTAAAAGCTCTCTTCTGGTTCTAATATTACTTTTTATAACTTGGTAACTACTGAGAGGGAAAAGTTATTGCCATTTTTAGTCATCGGATAGTATGACAGACAGCAACCATTAGGGTCTAAATCTATATTCAAGTATGCTGCTGCTGCTGAGAGTAGAAGTTGACCTTTTCAAAGTATATGTCTGTGATTTTCTTTTTCTGGTCTTAGTTTAAGAGTGAGAGAGTAGGACAGGAGCATACTGAATGCTTGTCAAGAAGCTGGTGTGATTTTGGATATGCAGAGAAGGTATCATATTTGAGAATAATAAAAGTACATTTGAATTATGAAATAGCTTGACTAGACTGCATGCAATAATTCTGTACCAAAGACTTAATATGATACGCTAACATTAGGATAATTTCAGGGAAATGTTTCTACAAAGCACAGTGATGTAGCCATGAATGTAGCTAGCACAAGAATTAAAGGAAAACGTCAAATCTCAGGTTTATCACAGGATTGTTGCCAGATTTTGGGAACCCTCTAAACATGGACAAAGAGTCATGTTAATGAAAGAGACATTTATTCTGCACAGGTACAAGGTGGGTTTTCCATAAATCAAGCACACCAGGAAGTTAAAGGAAGAGAATTTATAAATAGAAATTTACATAAACCCACCTATCTAATACATGGTTGTCTCCTACCTAATGTATCCTCATTTAGCTTGTGCAGCCTTATGCAATACTTGTTCCTGTACCTATGTGGGCCTCTTCTGGTGGTCTCAAGACATCAGATTGTGCAGCAAATAACGTGATCTGCAGCTCCAGACGTGTCTTAAACAATTGCCAAGCAGGACATAAAATACAAAAGCTTTCTGTAAGCATTAAACAACACCAGCTGAACATACCTTATAATATTTATTTGCATTCAAAAGAGGGGATAAAGGTGTGAATGATACCATCAGCTTCCATCTACAAAAAAGATCGATGGCAGGGGCGGAGAATTCTGCTTCTAGACATCAGGATGAATCCAAAAGATAGACAGATCATAGGTGGATTCATGCAAAAAGGAGATATATTAAACAGAACAAACACAGCTGATTTTCTATCTCACCTACTTACAAACTGGTGGACTGTTAAATAATAAAGTAATAAACAGTCAACACTGGTTAATTTGTTTGCTGTGGTGGTTTTGTTTGTTTCTTTGGGGTCTTTGTTGGTTTTCACTTTTACTTACCATGGAACTTTCAACCACTTCCTCAGAATATGAAACCTTTCTTTAGGTTAATCAGTTTTGGTGAGAACCAGATGTTAAATGAGAGGCATATTGTTTCCTTCTCCTAACTGTGAAAAAATCCCATTTGAGTGTCATGTTTCTAGATTGAGAAGAACCCAGTTCACTCCAGTTTCCCATTTGGGTTTATTTTTCCATTTTGTTATCTGTACTGAGAAACGGATTCAAATTTTTATATATCAATACTATAAACTGATCATCTAATTAAAATTCTGACAATTGATAATATTTTAAGTAATGTCTCTGTATGCTTTTAGATTTATAGTTTTTTAAATACTGTAAATGATAAGAAAATAATTTAGAAATCAGCAGCAGAATTCAGTTTATTGAAAGGTTGGAGAAACTTTAAAGGCACGTTTGTGCTTTGGATGTATCTGAAAGGAAAAAATCCAGCTACTGAATGGTCATCACAAAATGCCTTCAATGGTGTTCAGGCCACAAAATTTCACATTTTTTCTGCCGCTCTTGCTCACACAGAAGCTGTTATTATTTCATATTATCAGCTTTACGTTTGGACTAGGCTTCATATGTGCTGATCTGAACCCACTCAATGACTGTAACAAAGCTGTTCTAGATTACTGATCCTATGAGTGACAGCTGACTCTACACCAGCCTGGGCTTTTGATAAAGCAAACATACTATCTGTAGCAGTACTTGTGGTCCTTAGCTATAAAGTAGCTGAGTTATGCCTTCTGTCTATGGAAGGCATTAATGAAAGTGGGACGTGTATAATCATTGTACAGTTTTTTACAAGCCTGCTTTACTTGATAAGAAATTCTCTAGAAAAACACACCTGATAACCAAACCTCAAATGAAATCCTGAGCATGTGGAGTAAAGTGTAATCCATTCTAAATTCCCATCACTGCCCTTCTCCATTGTTTTGCAGTTGCTATAATTACACATTCCTGTTTGTAGTCTATTTTCTCTGCCTCCATGGAGCAGATGTCATACCAGGACTATTTCACTGGAGTTGAGTTTAAAAATACATTAACATCTTAGGTTGTGAGATATATTTGATCCAGAATTTTCCAGTTAACCTGTGGGTCACATAAAAAGCCTACAATTTGGGTCCCTCAAGAAATGTATTATTCAAGTTGCATATCCCTTCCAGAAATGCTGCAAGACTTAATTAATTAGTGATTATTAACTGCTCAGGGTGTTCAGATGTATTTACCATTGTGTTTATTGACGATAACTAGGTTTTCCCTCTCTCTTATGGGAGAGAAAACACAACTAATGATTTCAAATTTGAATTTCTGACTGTGAAGATGGAGATTTTCTTTGCTTCTTTTTCATTTTCTCCTATCCAACTTCAAGTTCAAAAATATATTTTTCTTCACTAAGGATATGTGAAAGATTTGATCTAGAGGACAACCAGGGGATTGGGCTCACCCAGCATGGGGTTAGGAAAGGCAGGTCCCACTTGATCAACCTTATCTTCTTTTATGACCATGTGACCTGCCTAGTGGATGAGGGAAAGGCTGTGGATGTCGTCTTCCTGGATTTCAGCAAAGCCTTTGATACTGTCTCCCACAGCATTCTCCTGGAGGACCTGTGAGTCCACAGTTTGGACAGGTGTTCTTTTTGCTGGGTTAAAACTGGCTGGATGACTGGGTCTGGAGAGTGGTGATGGATGGTAACACATCCAGTTGGCATCTCCTTACTAGTAGGGTTCCTCAAGGCTGGCTACTGGAGCCAGTGTGGTTTAATAGCTTTATCCATGGTCAAGGTGAGGGGATTGAGTACACCCTCAGTAAGTTCATGGAGGACTCTCGTTTGGGTGGAAGTCTTGAACTGCTGGCGGGTAGGAAGGCTCTGCAGAGGACAGACTGGATCAATGGGCTGTGGCCAATCGAATGAAGTTCAACAAGGGCAAACGCCAGGTCCTGCACTTCAGTCACAATAACCTCATGCAGCTCTACAGGATGGGGAAGTGGTGGCCAGAAAGTGGTGCAGAAGAAGGACCTGGGGGTTCTGGGCAACAGCAGCTGAACATGAGCCAGTGTGTGCCCAGGTGGCAAAGAATGCCAATGGCATCGTGGCTTGCATCAGGAATAGTGTGGCCAGCAGTACCAGGACAGGGATTGTCCCCCTGTACTTGTCACTGGTGAGGCTGCATCTCCAATTCTGTGTTCAGTTTTGAGCCCCTCACTTCAAGAAAGACATTGAGCAACAGGATGAGAAGAAATGGTCTTAAGCTGTGCTAGGAGAGGTTCAGGTTGGACATCAGGAAAAATTTCTTCACTGAAAGAGTGGTTAAGCTTTGGAACAAGCTGTCCATGGAAGTAGTAGAAGCATGACGTCTGACAGTGTTCAATAAAGACTGGATGTAGCACTTAGTGCTATGGTTTAGTTGACATGGTGATGTTCAGTTAAAAATTGGACTGGATGATCTTGCAGTTCTTTTCCAACCTTAATATTTCTATTATTACTGACAGCTCACACACAGTAGCTTTTCTTTAATCATCTGAGCTGTCTATCTACAGTGGCAGTGAATACCCCAAAGTAGGCTGCCAGGAGTGCAGCTGTATCAGAACCTGGTAACACAGCAACCTTTGAGGCTGAAAATGTAGAGACACGGATTCATCACAAGTCTATAAATTATGACTGCACTCCTACTGAACTGAGATCAAGGGTGCACCACATAAGAAGCAAATGAGTTGGAAGGTGTTTTTTATGACCTGGAGATCTCTTCTATTGAAGAAAAGTTAGATTTTGTTCATCACTGCGGTGGGTTAACCCTGGGCGAGTGCCAGGTTCCCAGAAAAGCCACTCTATCACTCCCTTCCTCAGTTTGGCAGGGGAGAAAAAACATACCAAAAGGTTTGTTGAGGTAAGGGCCGGGAGAGATCACTCACCAGGCACCATCATGAGCTAAAAAGACTTGACTTGGGAAATTAGTTTAATTTATTACTAATCAAATCAGAGAAGGGTAATAAGAAATAAAGCTAGATCTTAAAAACACCCTGCCCCCACCCCTACCTTCTTCCTTGGCTCAACTTTACTCATTATTTGCTCTCCCTCCTCCCCCCACAGCGGCATAAGGGAGTGGGAGATGGGGGCTGCAGCTGGTTCATCACAGGTTGTCTCTGATGTTCCTTCCTCTTCAGTGGAAGGACTCTCACATCCTACTCTGTTCCAAGGTGGGGTCTCTTCCACAGGATGCAGTCCTTCAGGAGCAGGCTGTTCCACTGTGTGTCCCCTGTGGTGTTACAAGTCCTGCCACTAAACCAGCTCCAGTGTGGACTACCTCCTAGTCTACAGATCTTGCCACGAGTCTGCTACAGCTCAGGCTTCCTGTGGAATCACAGCCTTCTTCAGGTATCCACCTTCTCCAGTGTGGATTCCTCCATGGGCTGCAGGTGAATCTCTGCTCCACCATGGGCCTCCATGGGCTGCAGAGGCACAGCTCCCTCAGCATGGCCTTCACCTTGGGCTGCAGAGGAATCTGCTCTGGTGCCTGGGGCACTTTCTTCCTCCACTTCTT
This sequence comes from Orthonyx spaldingii, assembly GCA_013397795.1. Classification (NCBI taxonomy): domain Eukaryota; kingdom Metazoa; phylum Chordata; class Aves; order Passeriformes; family Orthonychidae; genus Orthonyx; species Orthonyx spaldingii. Next base: position 176,641 of record VZTJ01001433.1, read on the forward strand.
CACTGACCTTGGTGTCTGCAGAGTTGTTCCTCTCACATATTCTCACTCCTCTCTCTGGATGCAGCTGCACAGGGGTTCCTCCCTCTTCTTAAATACATTACGCTAGAGGTCCTACCACCATCACTGATGGGCTTGGCCTGGGCTGGTGGTGGGTCCATCTTGGAGCCTCCTGGCATTGGCTCTATCAGACACGGGGAAAACTTCTGGCAGCTTCTCTCAGAAGCCACTCCTGTAGCCCCCCACTACCAAAACTTTGCCACACAAACACAGTGCAATCACAAAAAGAACAAAAGATGCAAAACAGTTTTAGATTTTTTTTAAAAAAACCCCTCCCAAACAACACTTTAGTGGAAAGGGAATTTTACAGTTAGAACCATCAACATAATTAAAATGAATATGAAAACTTTTTAATAGTTACTGTCCTTTTAACATTCAACACTGTATTCCTTGTCTGTAAATATTGCCCCAAATAAAAGAAAAAAATTCTTTGAGTCACAGAAAAGGGATTCCTTAGCTGAAAGTAAGTATCCTTGTTAGCTAGTTTGTGGTGAACAACATACTTAATTTCTGTTTTGTGATGTATACACAGTTTACCAGTTTTTTCCTACAGTCCAAACAGATTTGAGAAAACATAATGAAAGGGATCATATTTTGAAGTACCTCTACTGCCTATAAATGGACCTTAAACCTTTTCTAGAAGATTTTATATTTTTTTGTATGAAATAAAAATTAACATTAAAAGTTCATTTTTTCCCCAAAGACTTAATGCGTGAACTAGCTAACTAATCTGCTTATTGCAGGATTCTGTGGATGGTAATATTTATACTGTTTCAAAGTGAATGCTCAAGTTCATGAAAAAAATCTACTGAGAACTATTAAATATAAGGATACCACCTTTGGCTCAAATATGAGCTGTAAATAGTTGGAGGCTGGGAGAATATCAGCATGTAGTTTGCTTAATTTTATACTCTTCCTTAAGTGTTTGATGTTTGGTGCTGCCAGAGACTGCAAACTCTACTGGATAGTTTTTCTTCTGACCTTATGATTATTCCAGGCAGAATCCATATAGTTACTTCCCTTGTTGCAGGAGAGAAGAGCTTAAGTCTAGTGCTCAGAATTGTTTAGAAAATCTGTTCCAACACATTCTCAACACAACTTTTAAGCTACCTGTACTGCCTGTCCCTATCTTAACCTAAACACAGCTATTCCTAAAATGTCATCTCACCCCTCACTACTTTCTTAAAGGGAATATGAGGTCAGCTTAATTTGTTCCACCTTGTGTAATGCTGTACAAGCAGGTTTTGTGAAGTACTGTGCCATAGCTAGAAGTGGATGTAAAATAACAATATTTCAATGTTAGTTCTCAGAAGAGCTACACTTGAAGTCTGGAAGAAGGAAATTTGAAAATCAATGTGCCATTTAATTGCTTTTATTTCCTCAAATGACTGACCAATGAAAAAGCCATTTTGTTTTTAATGTGGGTTTTGGTGAATCATATCCTGAAACAGAAAAAAAGAAAAATCACAGGCCTATAATTTTCTCTCCCTCTGACTTTGCATTGCTCTGAGACTACTAAGTTTTGTAGCATCCAAATTGTCGAAATGACTATATGACATACAACATTTGAAATCCCTTAAGTAGTTGTAAATCAAAGCTGTCTCATATTTTACAGTATATTTATTTAAGAAAATCATATGTATATAGTATCTTTCAACCCAAATGATATCATAGAATTTTACAAACTGGATTTGTTTCCATCAGCATCAAGATTCAGTCATCTCTGAGAGGTTAAGAAGCTGGAAAAACAGCGACTTCAGCTATCACAGGGGCAAACTTACCCCCTGGCTAAGACTGTTAACGCAAATTCCCCCATGAAAGCAACTGTCGCATCATTTCCACCTGATGAGAATGTTTTTATTTCACTATTTTGGCTCTTTTTCTTTCTTTATATCATGAGATTGTATCATACAATCTGTGTTGTTTATCTACACCAGATGAAATGATGATCTCCTTCCAAGCAAGTGAATTTGCCAAACTGTTTTGTGACCTAGTGGCAAAGGAGAATCTTGGACAAACGCATGCCCCAGTCTTGTGCATATCCTACTCCTTCCTGAATTTTTTCTGAGATTTCCTGTTTGAGGATATTTCTCTGCACGTGCAGAAACTGGAATTCATGTCTCATCCCTGTCACTTCTCTCCTCTTTGGGGTAAACAGGGTCGAATGGGACAACACACAGACCAAAACCATCCCTTTTTATAACATCAATTAAATGATATAATTACAGATATGGACCAAACAATTGCAAAGCTTGCAACAAAGAACAGGGATAGACATGTCAAGCAGTTCATTCATCTTATTCTTTGATGTGAAAAAAAAGAGTAGCTGTAAAGAATGAACTGTGATTAAAATGAAATGAAACTTGAGTTTACCAGATCTGAATAGTCAGGTAAGTGCTTCCACTTATTTAGATACCATCAATCAGCAGCATTGATTTGTATAAACTCTACAACAAAAGACATTATATTTGAAATGAGAGTTTTCCAATATTTTTAAAAAAATATTTTAAAAGGTGTTGCAGACAGCATGCAGTGATATTGCCTTACTAAATCCAGAATTTTTCAAGAGTAAGAGCACAAATAACTTTTAATCCATTAAAGTTGTTGGTGAAGAAGAGAATTGCATTGTCTGATACTTGTCATTCAATATTTATTATTCTCCTGTTTAGGTATTTCAGTCTCTCTAATAGGAGCATAAATGAACTATCAGAGAATGAGACAGGATCACACAATGCATAGCAATTAGTGGAAATACAATAGACAAAAAATGCATAGGCATAGATTTTATGAAATGTCTAACAAATGCAGTAACAGGAATCTGTGAATTTTCTCCTTGTTTTAACAATTGTTCAAGATGACAAAAATTATATACAATGGACTGCTGGAAAAGTTGACCCAAAACCTATAGTCAGGCATAATTTAAAAGATTGTCTATAGTCCATATGGTTGTAGGAATGTTTCAGGTAAAGTGTAAGCTAATAAGATAATTATACATTTAATCTGGTTTCTATGCATATACAGCTGCACATCACTAAGATAGCATTTTCTTCTGTGTCCTGATACCTCTAGGGATTATGTCAATTTAGGAAAGTTTATAATACACAGAACTGTTGAAAAACTGCTTTATTAATAGGCCAGGTATGTATTAGGACATATTTAACACTATAGCTGAGAGATGACTTCCAAAAATTTTCTCGGACTGGAGCACCAGTGAATGCAGACTTTCCAATTAAACCTTGTTTTTCTTGGTGTTTATCAATATAAGTTTGCTTGTCAATTCCTCAGTTGGGATTGAAGGACTCTGGATGTGATTTTCCTTTAAGAGGTGTTTGGGTGATAAATGCTTGTATGTTCTACTGAATCATCACAGCCTTCTCCATGTTGGATCTTGTGACATCTGTGTCTTCCACATCACCCTGACAGCTTTAGTTACTTACTCTCCTGCATCCAGCCTTTGGGAACTAATATTAAGCACCGCCTGCAAGCTGCCACTGCTAGCGGTCACGTCAGCTTGCCTTCTCCAAAGTCATTTGTAAGACTTCTGTCTCAGCTCTTCAGCTTCTCAGGTTAAAGTAAAATTTTAAGAGAGGAATTACTTTGTTGCTCCTCACTGTGCACAGTGGGTGGTACCTCGCTGACTTTCAAACTTTTAGACCACTGTCTGCAAACCAAGGCTGCTTACTATTACAAAAAATATCTGTTTGCTGTTTTATGCAACCTAACATTTATATGCCACATAACATCTCTCCTATCATGTATTGTACGGTTCATTCTGTCTTTTAGAATAAATCTAAATAAAATAACTAAATTCAGATACTTTCCCATTTTAAATGAGCATGGATTTATGCAATATTCTAGTGGAAGGCAACCCTGCCAGTGGCAGGGAGGTTGGAATTAGGACCTTTAAGGTCCTTTCCAACCCAAACCATTCTGTGGTTCTACAATCTTTTCTGCAGAAAATTTCCATTTTCTGTCAAAAATGGAATGCTTTTTCTCAGCACTTACACTTTCAGGTTATTTTTTTCTAATACGCTTAGTGTGCTTTCTCCTTGAGATGGTTGAATTTTCTAATAACACACATTTCTTACAAATACTAATCCAGAGATGAATCCTTTGTAGTTAAGATTGCTGTATCATCTACAATTGTGTACTTGCTCAGATTACTTATGGGCTTGTTGTGAGTTTTTCTCTGAGATCTCATCCATATTTTCAATCTGTTATCACTTTACAGTTTGGTGTGTCTTCTACCTGATTTTTTCTATTGATTTTCTAAATCAGAGCACTCTTGAGTTGTAGTCTTGCATTCCTGCCAGATGTTTGTTTGAACAAATTCTGTACACTCAGTGAAGAATATTTCTTTCAACTTAGCAATGTTTTTCAGACCTTGAAGTGGTATGATCCACAAGTGTGGATCTTGTGATTAAACATATGAGCACAGGAACCTGAATTTTTCAAACCAAATATGTTGTGAATATTTCAGGTGAAGCACAAAATATTTTCCAATGCTTTTGATATTATAAATGAATGCATTTATAAATTAGAGGAAAAAATCTGTACAGAAAATATACACAAAGAGGTTTAAATTAATGAAGGAATTTAATAAATAAGTGCAAATTGCACGATACAATTTTCATTTCTCATGAGGGGGATTTTTCAGACTCTTCTGTTTACAGACACCTAAATATCTTTTTAAAAAGCACTTTTCATCATAAGGATTATCATTTTTATATCAAAGATCTGATGGTTTTGAACAGTAGTTCACAACAACTTTATTTTCCTTCCAGGGTGTCTTAACTTTATCGCTAATTATTCTTCTATCTCTTTCGTTAGGGAATAGTGCTGAGTGTATTGACATTTCTCTTGTCCTGTCTCCTCAGTTTTAGTTTCCCTGACTTCTTCCTCTATTTCTGCTGTGTTCAATGAATCAGTCACAGTGTTGATGCTCAGCAGGAGAGAGGCTGACTTTGTGATGTGGGGCAGAGGAGTGCTGATGCTGTAAACACCAGGAAGCCCTGTGGGCTACTGTTGTCACAGGGCTTTATATTGCTGTGATCAATGAGTCCATCTCCATGACGGGGGAGGATTCACATGGAAAGACTGCTTCACTTTATTTGGATTTTTTTAAGAGGAATTTCGTGTTCACAGATTATGTCAGATAAAAAAGAAAGGGTCTGAAGTTCAGCCTCTTGCTGCAGTTGTAATCCTTTGTCTCTCTGCTAAACATGCTGTCCAGAATGTCAGCTATGACAATGGTATCTGTCTGCAAGGTGCTACTTGGAAACCATCAACTGAAATTTGATGCAGAGACCTTCAAGATGACAGATTCTGCACTCTACCAGAATGCCAACAGACTTCTGTGTATCCAGTTGTGTGTGACTTATGTCTCAGGGTTTCACAGGTTAGCATCAGTGTGGACAGATGTGAACATCAAAAACAGTTGACCATAATGTCCCTGAGGATAAAAGAAAAACTATTTTGAAAATATAATAAAAATCCTATTCCATGCATCTGGGAGAACAGCACACTACTTGCAGTTGGGTGTGTGGCCCCTGAACTGGTGGTTAGGAAAAGAATGAAATCTGTCCCTTTGACTAATATTGCATATGTAACAAAATATTGCAGACAAAAGCATGGCTGCTTTCTTTGTTACTTAACATTTTCATGTGTATTATCTTCTGGCATATGGTAGAAATCTGACAGTTTTTAAAAAATGAAGCCTTGTTCACAGGATCTATCTGGTATCCCTTCTGGCCTTTGAGAAAACAGTCATATGTATCCTGTAATCCTCACCTTCTCAAATATGCAGACATTTCAGCAGTAGACAGTTATTGGAAAAAAGTGTGACATAACAGAAAATAAGCAATTTTTGTATCTTGTGTATTTTTGTTGTTGTTCATCCAGTGATTTATGAAGTGCTACTCTTGATATATGCCAGTTCAATATGGAGAGGAATTAGCCTCTCACTCTCCAACCTCACTTTTAGACTTCAGCCTCGTTCCTAAGCATAGCATACTAACCAAGGTGGTGAGTCTTGCTGCAAGGAGGCTGGGCACAATGCTGTATACCATGCCAGCCTCCTTCAGTTTGATAACCTGAGCAGGTCTATCAGCTCAACACGTCTCTGTGTTTTCCAGTTTCAGCAGAACTTGACAGTCACTTCATCCCGGCGATCCCCTGATCCTCTAGCACTTTGTGATAAGCCTTAAGTCCTGCATAGTACATGAGCTCATTGACAAAATGAGTGAAGAACGAGGAGGATTATTCATTGTTCCCTTTAAACATAAATCCTTTCAAAATAGCTTAGCAGAAAAGCAGTGTTACTTCACAGGGAAGTTTACTTTGAACAGATGTGCTTAAAAAGGCTGCATGTTAGTCTTTAACTATGCTGAACAATCCCATTTCTTTCTTTTCCCCTCTCCTTCCTGCTCATTTTTAAGGACCCTGTTTATTCTAAGGAAGCCAGCAGTATTATGTTGATTTTGCACTGTGGTGACTAAAACTATCCAGACTGCCAAGGCTTTGCATCAGGAGAGGCAACTGAGAGACTTGGAAAAGTATGGAGATTGTGTGACACTGACACAGGTACTAGTAACTCTACAACCACAGTGTGATGGGCTGCTCGCACAAGGAATGCCCCCAGGAGAAAATCAACCCTTTCAGTTCTGCTCTGTAAGTATGACAAGTACTCTGACTACTGAATTTGAAATCATACTCTGGAAGCACTTTTAAATCCACTCCTTATTGGTCTTCAAAATAAACCTGGTAAGAAAAGTATATGGTATCTGAAGAAGAGATGATTTCTATCTGAAGCTGGAAAATCATGCACACATTAGCTAGAAAATGAGGGCAGAATTTTAAGATAGGGATCCAACAAATATCTGAAACTGTCTTCATTATAGTTAGGAAACAGTTCATTATAGTTAGGAAAGAGTAACTACTGTGTGCTACATATGAACTTGCTTTGGTTAGTTTTCTTCTCATTCGTCCTGCCTATTTATGAAAAAAGTTGGGTTCTTTTTATTAGCCTTTCCCCTTGACATGAGAAGGACTGAGTGATCAAATAGGTTCTTTCCATTTATGACTTCTGATTCCATAACTAACATTTTTTTTGGCTAGGAAACTAAGGAGAACATCAAAAGGCATCTCCACAGAAAATCATAATACAATTTTCTATTATAATAACCATGTATAAAATGTAACAATGGAATATTTTCAGAATAAATTTCTACTAGTGTGTTTCAGAAGGACAGTTTGCTGGTTGGTTGCAATTTAAAGCAGACTCAAATACTAACTGAGACGTAGTGCTCTGCTTTCACTGGCAGGTGGGAGAGGAGGTTAATGGTAGTTGGTGCACTGAACTTAATTTCCTGACTCAGATAATGACTTCCTCTCTTGCTATTTTACACAACCTCTTATCCTTATTTCCTACATCCTTTTAAAAAGTGGGCCAAAGGAATGCATAATAAAAGCAGTAATTTCCTCTCTATTCAACGAGATTGACAGCTTTTGCAAAACTCCGTAATTATCAATATTTTGCTGAACCATACTTGCTACCAGAGTTAAAACATTCTCCACCATCACCACATATTTCTAAATCTGTTTCAAAACCCTGTGTGAATCTATGATTAAAGAAATGGAAGTTGTAGTAGCTCTTACCTAAAGAAGGCTTTGCAAGGTATTTCTCACAAGAAGTTACAAATAGACTCAAACTTGAATCATTTTCCAGGTTTGAAATATAGGGTGGAACAATCACAACATCTTCAGTTTATGAGTTTCACAACTTTCTCATGATATAGGGCTTATGAAGGTGAGCAACTACAACTTTCTAATCAATTTACGTACAGGAATGTGTAAAAGACACACACTCACACTCTAACAGTGAAATGTGAAGCCATGTAAAACTCATTGTATCACGTTTGAAATTCAAGTCCATAATTGTATTCATGAAAACAACTGCTTTGCTTGTTTCCTTGTGTGACCTTTTTCAAGTAGGATGATTTTCTAACATACATCAAATGTCACAGTGTTTTGAGAGACCACAAATAATCGTGATTCACAAAGGTACTTAAGCACACATCTTTAATGGGACTGTGCACCTGCTTCAGGCTGTACATGTGCCTAAATACTGAACTGAATCCAGGCCCTTAGGAGGAAAAGAAATGCCAGCTGCTCAGACCCTAATTTTCTTCCTTTATTTTGAAAGCTGAGCAATTGAGAATTGATAAAGTAGCATTTAAAGAGAAAAGGCCTGTGTATGATTTATAAGGTATTCTAGAAGATATATTAGAAAGCATTATGGGATGCAATTAATCAGTGCCTGGATTACTCACGATACTAAATGCTTTTCTCTTTTCTACTTTCAGCAAGTAAAGAGGACAGATCAGGTATAAGTATGGCACATTTTTCTAACTGATGGCATCATTTTCTAGCACCTTTCCTTGATTTATATTCCTGTGTTTATCCAATTTCCTTTATAACATCATCCAAAGCAGAAACATTAGGTACTTGTTATTTAACCTCTATGATACCTTCAGAAATTGGCAGAACAAAGTGGACTCATATTCTTACTGTTGCTTTAGATGACAATTTGGCAAAACTGAAGGACTGCAACATTCAATTTATCCACTGTTGTTACAATAAATATATGGATAGTACATTTTTCTCTTAGAAGAAAAATTTTCCTTACTAGCAAGAAAGGTTGCCTGAAAAAGGCCTCCTGTTCCCAGCAAAGTAAATAGGAATCTTGACACTGATATGCAGTGTGAAGAACACTAGTTCCTAGTTCACGAATTTCCTGGTATCAGACTGAACTTTGCAAGAATCTGGGAACAGTTGGCCGATGTAGCTCATAATTTATTTAGCAGACTATGGAAAGTTATACTGGAGAAAGAAAATTTTATTCCCTAGCTGAGGCATTTCTGTTTATCTCAGTCAGTTCAGAGATAGTGATTTCACTGGAGTGTGTCCCTCATGACTTCAGTTTGCAATAAAAACAAATAACCAACTGACAAAAAGCTCACTATGAGCACTAAAGAGCTGGGGTTTCCAAAGGATCAGCCAAATGCTCATACTTGTTTCACAAACTAATTTTTTCCTTCCCTCTCAGGCTAATATATTTGATGGCAACATTACATAATACATAGAATGCCAGAAATACCTTACAAAACTTGCTCCATACCCGCAACCTGTCCAGTTTCAAGTCATGTCCTTGTTTTAAAGATGACTCAAGTTACAGCTTGGGTGTGGGTCCTATCTAGGATGCATGCACCCTTGTAAATACGTCTCTTTTACTTGGTCTGTTGGCCTGTCCAGGGACACAAGCTGAATTTTGATCTCACCATAGTTAAAAAAGACCACAGTAAATGTCAATGCAGATGGAAGTTATCAAATTCTATTAGATTCCTAATGCCTTCTCACAACTCCCATGTGTATCCAACAGGACAGAAAATTTTTGAACTGTACTAGCACAAAGAAATTTCTAATGTAGAACATATTATTGCAACAATAAAGATGATGAGCTGTGTCAGAAGGTCTTACAGCTGTAAGTGAACTAGTGACACTACTTTGTACCTTTTAGTTTGAGTACTGTCTCACTGTGGTGCAGCCACTCAGATGAGTTACCTGAACATAAGCAGAAAAGACAGAGCCTCAGAGACATATTTTGAGAAGGTAGAATATATAGATCCTTGCTGTCACATTTTGCAACAGTGGTGACTCTACAGCAACAGCACATAGGAAACAGAGATGCATTAAAAGCTGTACCTGACAGAGCCCCAAAGCAGGAATGGTATGAAACTGTTACCTCTCACTCCCAATACCCTTACACACATCTCCCTGAGCCTAAGCCAAACACCAGAAGTCAAAGAAAGTTCCTTTGATGCAAGGGAGATATGCATTGGGTCCAAAAGAACACGCCTCTGGGAATCCAGTGTGGTTGATCTTTATTAGTTTTGAATCTATTATTATGTTCTTCTATATTCACAACTGAAATAGAAGTTACGTGATCTTAAAAAATTTAAAAAATGCAAGATGGTTTTTTGCCTTTGGTGCTTTGGGTATAGCTAGACTTTTTCTTCTGACTATGAGGGCTAAACCCACCAATAATTGTAAGACCCTCAATAAAATTGACAATACTTGAATAGAAAATCTCCAATGAGAGTTACTCAAAGAAAGTAACAGATATTTAGCATAGAGGTCGCCAGTATTTTGGGCTGACCTATGGGAAATTAAGTTTTCTATTATTACTAAATACAATGGAGGCAACCTTCTGGCTTTCAGAGTTAAGTAGTGCCACTGCTAGGGAATCCCATAAAGTGTCTTTTAAACATGGTCTCAAAATCAAATTTGCAACAGCAGTAAAATGTATTTTACTCAAGAACATGAATAAAACTTCAATATGGAAAAGGTAATATACTGCACTGTGTACCATTGGTGAGGAGGCTCACTAGGACAAGACATATGGGAAAGGAATAGTAAGATCATGCACATTGGATAAAGTGACATTCTCATGGAATGAATAGTTTTAGCAAAGAGAAACTACTTGCTAAGATGACATTGCTGCCCTTCACTGGAGAAGAACTTTCAGGAATATATATCTTAGTTTGCTTTTTTTTCCATCCCTCCATGAGCTGGTAATTGCTGCCTGAAAAATTTTCTAATCTCAGTCCCAAAAGGATATCAAGTAATTTAAGGGATTTATGCAAGTTAAGCCTGGCACAACAAGTAACTTGCCTTGCAGGCATGAGAGAAAAAAACAGACTTGTCACTTCAAAGCTCTTGCTTCCTCATGAGAAAATTTAGGGTCGTGGATAAAACCTCCTGCCAGATCTTTCCAATCATTCACAAAATTATATAAAAGAAGAAATTTAGCAGTCTTCTCTGAAAGATATGAGCATTATCAGAGAAAGCCATAGCACACTTCTAAAAACAAGCCAATTCTTAAGTTCTGACAGACTTAGTCTCTTTGCTTCACTAGTCTAGGGATGAAATGAGAAACATTCATTCTCAGTGTGCCTGGGCTTGTCCAAACTCTAGAAGCAGCTGAGAGTAACAGTAGCAGCAGCATATGATAATGTACATTTTTGTGATAGACTGTCTTTTGTCATGTTCTACATAACACAGAAGCAGGAAGGCACCCTGCCTGGTTTATCTGCTACTATGCCACATTTGCTGGTAGAGCTCATGCAACCAGAGCATGCAATTTTACTGCATTCTTAGTCTTATAGCCAGGGCAGTAATATCTTGTAATATATGTAACTTCAGAGAGCGTTTTTTAATTTCCTGTTTCAGCATTTGGCTCTTTTCTGGGGTCAGAATGAAAGATATCACTACCTCATTGTTGTATTTCTTCGTAGAAGGAGAATCGTTCCCTTAACAAGGATTGTAAATACCCCTGTAAAATTTAGTGCAGGGTTGTGCACATGTTTTGTAAAGCATAGACTACCGAAAATTTCAGGTTACTGTGGTACAACAAAAAGTCATATTGCAGGAACGTTCAATAAATTATTGCATCTCTTATAGTACTTCTGTGATGATAAGATATTTGTCTTACAATAACCTTCAAGCCATGCTCTTCTTATAGCACTCTGTTATCAGAAGTCCAGAGTGTGGATTGATGTAATTTGACATGGTTCTGATGAGATTCTGGGAATCTAATGTGACAAATAGACATGAACAACACAAACCTTCCAGCTAACTAGGTTTGTAAAGAACTAACTAGAGAAAAGAAATATCTTGGAACATAAATGAAACATTAAAAACAAACATTTAAAAAGAAATAAATATCCTAGCTCAAAAACATTTCTATTAAGTAATGTAGAAAAAAAGTAAAAATTCAAAGATGCTAATGAGAGTACATGAATCCTCTTAGCTATGACTATTTCTTAGATACCTCTTAATGAGTATCAGTATAACAATTAATACCAAGTTAAAATAAGAAGCCAACAACATACTAGCTATGTATGTATATAAACCCAGAATCTTACCTCTATTTTGGACAATAATACCAAATTTTGAAACTGCTGTTTTCTTTAATATAAATAAATATGTTATAAACTGTTTAGTATAATAAATATCTACCCTTAGATGGAATCACTATTGCCTACTTTGAAAATTTTCACCAAAAAGATCTCTTGAGGGAAAGAGACTTGTCGCTGGCCGCTTGACCGCCCGGCTGGTCAATGGCCGACAGTGTCCTCGTGTGCCCGGATCTCGCGTGGCACCAGCGCGCGTGCAGCGGCACGGCAATGCTTTTAGCCTTCGCGCGACAGCTCCGAGGCTGGTTGATATTTCCAAAGCCCAGGCTGGGGCTAGCAGCAGCTGATGATGAGAATGCGACGCAGAGGCAGCAAAAAGATCAAGGAGGACCCGCCCGTGGTGTAAGTCCAAGAGTTTATTCCATGCCCTGGAGGGGGCAGGGGAACTCGCAGCAAGGACGGGAACCACAAAACGAGCCCCGAAATAACCGTTGCACCAGGTTTTAAGGGGGGGGGGGAAGGGGAGGAACAAGGGACAGGACAAATGAGGTACATGAAGGGAGATGACAGTATCCAATAAGCAGCAAACGTAGGAGGGACATATTTAACTGAGCCAATGGGAAGAACAGAACTTTAGAACCTTCCAGCTTTGTATGAATATTAAGCCAACTATATGAACATCTAAACCATCTATGAGGAGAGAGGGGAGGGGACGGTACCTAGCTGGACAGCAGCCCACGGCGGGAGACTGCCTCAACCTGCCTACCTCTCAGGGCTCACTGTCCCAAGAGGTGTCATCTACCCAATCTGCAATCCCCACTGAAAAGGCAGGCTGAGCTGCAGCCTCGGACGCCACGGGTGACTCAGCCGGTGGCTCTCCCACCGGCTGGGTGACCGCAACAGAGACTTAAACTATAATTTTGCAGATATACACATTAACATTTATTTAAATTATCACTTGTAAACCTAGTTGCAGTGAATTTCTCTGCCCCTAATCTCCAGCAAAATAAATATTATCATATTAAGTGTGTCCTAGAGACTCTGCTTTCACTGAAGCAAAAATATTCTTACTGCTTATGATGACATAGAAAACCTTAAAAATAAGAACGGGATATAAATGTTCACAACATTTTCATGCAGAAAGAAGCCATTCATCTCAAGAAGTGGTTAACTGCAGATATATTAGTGCAGTTTAGATGTCTCTATTTTTAACTAAATATAGAATGATTCAAACATAATGCATTATTTTCTGTCTACTGATATCTGTGTGCTTTCCAAATAAATTTTTGTATACTCACATATGATGAACGTCTCTATTGTTCTCAAGCTCGCTCTCTTAATATCTTTTGTATTGGTGTCATGCATTGCTAAAGAAAATATGCAGTACTTTGAAAATGGGAGTTGCTGGAATAAGAAATAGAGTGAAATAAAATATAGCAAAGAACAGTTCTGCTTCTACTGTCTCCTGTTTGAAGTCCTACACAGACTACATATGTATGTGTATATATAAATACATATATATATATATGCACACCTACATCTATATACACATGCTTATATATATAAGTAGACATATTTATAGACGGTTGCAAGCAAGGCTGTGTTATGATCAGATTATAAGAGATATTTCTGCCCAAATTAAGGCGCAAACAAGACCATATGCCAAAGTCAATAGCACGGATTTTACTTAACAGTAAAGGAGAGGTAGAGAGATAGAAAGAAACAGGAAGAGATAGAGGATGGGAAAGAGTTAAAAGAGAGGGTGATTAAGCAAGATATATCACCAGCATATGGATTCCTGCAGCATCTTGCTGGTCCTTCTTCACCCTGATCTTCTTTGTGGTGGGATCCCTGAATTGTTCTTCTGGAGGTACCACTTTTATACAGTCCAAGTCCTGGGTATCCACGGGGTGTTGATGCTGTTCCCATAATTTTGAGCTGGTATGTGCATACACACTTACTTCCTTTCCACTTCCCACTGTCTGCCATGGTGGGAATTTTTGTCCAGATGTTAACCAAACCTTTGCCTCCTTTAGGTCAAGCATTAACTCCTTCCTGCTGTGGTATTTGTGCTTATCTCAAGCTCCATTGTGGTGACTTATGGGAACAGTATTTTGAGACATGTAACTGCACTATTTAAATTTTCACAGTTTATAATGCTAAAACTAAAAGAAAGCTAAAGAAACTGCCACAAAAGGTTCATTTCACTGCAGTATAGCATGCCTAGGACAGGATTTAGTCCTCAATTTAGTTTAGTCAAAAGGGCAAGAAAGTGTTTATCTCAATACAATTTCTGAAGAACTCTTTAGCTTCCTCTTCACTAGTCACTCTGCGTATTCTTGTAAGAGGGTGTATTGGATCTGAGATGGAGTTCATTTTCCCACAGCAGCCCTCACAGTGCTGTGCTTGGCATTGGTAGCTATAAAGGTGTTGATAACACACCAGTGTGTTGGCTACTGCTGAGCAGGGCTGGCGCAGCATTGGCGAGGTCTCTCCAACATTCTGCCCCTCCATCAGTAGGCTGGGGGTGGGCAAGGTCTGGGGAGGGGACACCACTAGGTCAGCTGACCCAAAGTGACCAAAGGGATGTTCCACACCATGTGACATCTGCTCAGATATAAAAGCTAAAGAAAGGAGGAGGAAGCGGGAGACATTACGTATTTACAGTTCTTGACTTCCAAAGCAAGCGCTACATGTGCTGCAGCCCTACTTCCTGGGAAGTGGCTGGACATTGCTTGCTGATAGAAAGTGGAAAATAAAATTATTGGCTTTTGCTCTTCGCTTGTGCACACATAAACCTTCACTTTTGCTTTAGTAAACTGCCTTAACTCAACTTAGAAGTCATTTTTCACCTTATTTTCTCTCCCCTGCCTAGCTAAGAAGGAGGGTGATAGCTCAGCTTTGTGGGCACCTGGCATCAAGCCAAGGACAACCCACCACAGTGGGACATGACTGTCTTACTTTAAACAAATGAAGTGCAGCCTTTTGTGGCTTCACAGAACCATTCAGCCTCTGAAGAGCCAAGGAAATGAGCAAAAAAATTTATTTATTGCACATGTAGTTAATTTTCTCATTTGGAATATAACTGATATTTTCCAGGATTAAAATTGCATTGACAGGACAGGCAAAAAACATAGTGGCATGACTAGAAAAAGTAAATGGAAAATGATATTTATCCCCTCCATTAATCAGTCATTCATTTGATGGGATGAGGTACGAGAATGAGCAGTAGTGGAGGAAAATGAAACAAAGGACTGTGAAAGACAGGAAGTCCAAATGAATGTTATTACAAGTGGCACTGCCATTTCTCTATAAACTATTAAACATTTACCACAAGATTATAGACTTAAGGTTTTATTCCCTTGTATGTCACTTTTTCACAACTGGTCATTTTAATTAAATTTTTGGGTTTTATTCTCAAACCATTCTTCTTCATCAAATACACCAAAAAGGGCCAATGGCACATATTCAATACTTACAGACTGATGAAGATTCATAAAATTTCATATTTGAAAGAGTGAACAATCATGTTTTCAATTCTCCTTTCCTACTTTAGTTAGTGACAACCACTGGCAAAAAGAAGAAAGAGTGTAGCTAATATTATAGTTCAAATACTGGATTTTTTTAGAGGGCTCAGAGTGAAGAAATTTCAAGATGTAAAAGTCACAGTTGTTTTTATACCAATAAATAGCTGTCAAATATCAAGTTAAAGTAGGAAGGTTTAGTGGTTTTTTGGGGGGTTTTTGTTGTTTTTTTGGTTTTTTTGAGTGGCAGCAAATACTAATTTTAAGATAGGCTTTCCCCTCTCCTACTTAAGTGCTTTGGCACAGTACTTGATAGAGATGGTTATGCTTATAAAGATAAAATGAAAGTGGTCCTCAGAATGTATAGTGTTGACAGGCAGAGAAGCCTAACAGAAATACTCTGCTGTAGAAGTAAAACTGTAATATTTCCAGTTGGTAAGCAATCGTCTTATTCGATAGATTTTAAATAACTCTGAAATGAGTTATCTTCTCTCAGGAGCACCTTACACACAGTAAACTTCCAAAACTTCCCTGTGTAACACCTCCAGCAAAAACATTTACTCAGAAATGAGAGAAAATGTATGTAACCTTTAGAAGAAGCATGTTAAAAACATTATGACTTTATAACATGCATTATTCAAGAAAAAAGATTTCTGGCTCTCCAAATGGCAAAAAATCTCCTGTCCACTCTGCAGCTGAAATACATTTAATTTGCATGGTTAGTGAAATTGTTAAAATATCTTGTTTTCTTATCAAAATTATGTATTGCAAAACATTTCCAGAAT
Organism: Orthonyx spaldingii; assembly: GCA_013397795.1. Lineage (NCBI taxonomy): Eukaryota > Metazoa > Chordata > Aves > Passeriformes > Orthonychidae > Orthonyx > Orthonyx spaldingii. The sequence goes on from VZTJ01001433.1 coordinate 192,982, forward strand.
TATTTTTAGAATCCAGAATGTAAGTTTTAAACTTGGGAATACTGCATACCTGTCTATAGAACAATTTGACAAAAAAAAAAAAAATTTAAGGGGATGATCAGATTACTCTACCTTTTTTTTTTTTTTTTACTTTTGTGTGCATATGTAGATGGAGAAGTAATGAAACGCTTAAGGGTTGTGAGATTGAATATAGTTTGCTAGAAGGATACAATCCCATAAGCATCTCACCTTTTTTTAAATTTTAATGATTCATACATTTCAATGCATGAACATGGAAGCAAATATTTCAAGGGAAAATGCTTAACTATAAGGTATTCTGTGCTTACAGAAACTTATCAGACTGCTTGACTTCATTATTACATTAGGTCTGCCCTGGTACACTTTTAGTCCACTCTCTGACAGGGTGTTTCATGCTTAGGATGCTCTGTTTATGCAGCTCCCAACATGAGCCTAGACTTAATCACCTATTCATCTCCGTCTTCCTAGAAGCTTTTGCCTCAGGATGCAAAGTGCTAGAGTTCAGGGTTGGATTCCTGTATGGGAACAGTACAGTATTCCTTGCTCAGGTTGTCTGTTGCTAGGTCTCTAGAATAAACTGATAGGTTAGTTTCTGCAGATGTAAATGTTTTTAAGCACAGGGCCAGTTCTAAAGCTGCTCGTCAAATATAGTTCACCTTATAAATAACTTATTGATATCAGTAAGAATGATTCTGGAGCCAGTAGAAAATCACAGATGCAAAAAAACCAATCCAAATCTGGCTCTTCAAAGCAGTGTTCCATCTCAAATTACCTTACCTCTCTTAAATATGAAAATTACTTAAGTGTTCAGTTCACAGGATAATACTACAAAAAAACTCTGAAATTAGGAAATCGGAAAGGGAAATTCAAATCACACTCAAGAACAAAAATACTCACCAGCAAAAAAACATTGAATGCATTTGACTGTCTAGAGTTAAGGAGTAAAGCAAAACTCAGAGTAAGAAGCTGTGGGTAGCTGTTGGAGCGAAGAAACAGATTGTAGCCAAAACAGATCAATAATGGTGTTAGTAAGATTGCCTAAACTTTTCTAGTGTTTCTCATAAATCTGTATTGCCATCAATTATACTTTTGCCAAGATTAGAGCCATAAACACAAAGGTGTATCGTGATAGACATCTCCTTTTGAATAGTGTTGTGAGATATACAGCATTATTATATAAATTGTATGCCCTAATAACATTATTATATAAGTACAACTTGAATGGAAAGTACTCAAAGCAATTACACAACCTCAAAGAGGAAAAGAACCCCAACAACCAACCCACAATTTCTTTGATTATGTCTATACATTTAATTTTAAAAACACATTGAAAAGAAACAATTTAGTTGCACCTGTTGAGGAAGTGTTTATCAGTTGGGCAAGCTAATCAAGATGAATTCTTGATTAAAAAACCCCATCGCTTGTCTGTTGAAGACTAGAACTTTTCTTTTTTTTGCAGATCACAAATATGGCATTGGGCATATCAGGTACTCCTTTCATTTTATATTTTCCCTGCTGTCTTGGAGGCAATGTAGAAGTCCCTGAAACGAAAAGCAAGAACAACATTTATTAGAATATTTGACATTGGAAACCCATGGCTAGACATGGAGAACAAGGAGAAAGACTGGCTAAGTAAGCTGGAGTAGGAGCCCAGTGGAAGAACCCTCAGAATGAGGTGAAGGATGAGTCTATCATGAAATTAAAGATAGCTTCTTATTGTTTACGTATAAGGAGACAAATTTCTCTTGCTCTAACTATCTTAATTATGTCACTGCCAAACTCAAAGACTGTTCCCCTGCTTGAGTTTTTAGTCTTATTGTTAAATGAAGAGTCTGAGCAAACTAAGCTGATATTTTTACTTGACTGCAATTCTCCACTGTCTGCACAGACAAAAACCTTTTGTTTATGGCTGAAAATGCCAAGTTAGCTGCTGATAACTGAATTTACAGGAGGCTGTGGAAATTGTCACTGATGCCAAAAAAGCCCAGAGTAACACAAGCTGCTAAACTTTCTGACAAGTACTGCAATGAAATGACTGCACATCAATGAGTTTATAACAATGGAATGAGCCACAACAAGAAACATTTTTCAGAAAGTAAAACTATCTTTTATTTATGAATATCTAAAGCAACATTGTTTGAAAACACATCCTGTGTTTTTAGTACAGAAATTTTATTGATAACAGATTTCTTTCTGCTGACACCTTAATTTTCTTTAAAAACTGGCAGTTCTTTGGCAGTTCTTATTTTTTATGCCATGGTATTTCACATAAACAAAGAATTCAGCTCAAGGCATTTTTAAAAAATTTGACAGCTCTTCCAGATTTCATTTCTTTGACAATTTTTAAACTAGTAACCCAATAATAAGAGGGACTATGAAACAAGGCAGTTCTGACAAAGTACACATGATGTTTCAACCTTCTGTAAAAGCTATTTTGAAATACTATATTTCTGCTGCACTTCATTTTGAAACATTTTATTAGTGTATCTACAAATGCAAACCTACTCCATCTGACTTGAACAACCATATATGCTAGACCACATAAATGAAGTTTCTTCTTTTTCTTATCATTTGCTTGCTGGTGAACTCCATACTGCAGAAAAAGATGTGAATGTAATTTATATTGAAAGAGAAATGATGTTTTTTTCTTAATTTGAAACTGAAATAAATAAAGTATAAGTTTTCATTTTACAGTTTTTCTCTTAGTCTTTCTCTTAAAAAGGCATTTTAGCTGTAATAAGGACCATGAGATGACCTTGAGCTTTTTTTTTTTTTTTCAATATACTATTCTGCACCTGAGTTCTCATTTCCTATGAAGAGGCACACGAAAGACTCTCAGATAACAGGGTTCTCATCTTGGGGTAATTACTAGCCCTTTTTCAGCCATTTCACCTTATGAATTGTGTGTCAATTGTTTTGATTGAAGTATGTGTTGCCAAAGTATGAACTAGTATTTTATCTATCCTCAAAGCACAGAAAGCATTCCAATCAATCTTGGTATATAGACCTTGGATGCAGTGAAGATGGTCTTCAGTCTTTCTTGAAACCTACAGATGTTGTATAAGGGCAGGTAAAGAATAAACCCATTAACAGATGAAGAATGTGAGGTAAAAAATCGAGGAAAAGTTACAGGAAAATGGATGAAGCTGCTTTCCAAATGAGAAACCTTTGGCAAAATGACTATGGAAATTTGTAACCCAGATCTTGCAAGGAGACTCAAGCTACTGCACTGCTGCTAAAGCATCATGAGACAGTCAGTTCTATTCTTCCTAAAATGACAAATTTTCATAGAATCATAGAAACATTGAATCATATTATTTGGAAAAGACTCTTAAGATCATTGAGTGCAACCACTAAACCAGCACTGTCAAGTTCTCCAGTAAACCATGTCCCCAAGGGCCACATACACGTCTTTTACATGTGACTCCATCGCTTCCCTGGACAGCCCCTTCCAAAGCTTAGCCACCTTTTCAATGAAGAAATTCTTCTTGATGTACAACCTGAACCTCCCCTGGCACAACCTGAGGCCATTTCCTCTTGTCCTGTCACTGACTGCCCGGGAAAAGAGACCCACCCCCACCTTGTGACAACCTTCTTTCAAGTAGTTGTAGAGAGCAATAAGGTCTCCCCTGAGCCTCCTTTTCTTCAGGCTAAACCATCCCAGCTCAGCTTCCTCACCACTCCTCATAAGACTTGTGCTCCAGACCCTTTGTCAGCTTAATTGCCCTCCTCTGGACATGCTCCAGCACCTTGAAGTCCTTCTTGAAGTGAGGGCCCAAAAACTGAACACAGGGTTTGAGGTGTGGCCTCACCAGTGCCAAATACAGGGGGACAATCACTTCCCTGGTCCCGCTGACCACCCTATTGCTGATACAAGCCAGGATGCCAGTCGACTTCTTGGCCACCTGGGCTTAGCTGGCTCATGTTCTGCAGTTGTTGACCAGCACACCCAGGTCCTTTTCCACTGAGCCACTTTCCAGCCACTCAGGCCCCAGCCTGCAGTGCTGCATGGGGCTGCTGTGACCCAAGGGAAGAACCCATCATTTCTCCTTGTTGAACCTCATACAACTGGCCTTGGTGCATTGATCCAGCCTGTCCAGATCCCTTTGCAGAGCCTTCCTACCCTTCAGCAGATCAACACTCTCACACAATTTGGTACTGTCTGTGAACTTAGAGAAAGCACACTCAATGCTCCTGTTCAGGTGATCAGTAAAGATATTGAAAAGGACTGAGCCCAGCAGTGATCCCTGGAGAACCTCACTAGTGTCCAGACACCAACTGGATGCAACACCATTCACTAACACTCCCCAGGCCCAGCCATCCAGACAGTTTTTAACCCCAGGAAGAGTGCACCTGTCCAAGCCACAAGCAGCCCCTTTCTCCGGGAGAATGTTGTGGGAAATGGAGTCCAACCTTTACTAAAGTCCAGGTAATTAAAGAACCACAGCCTTTCCCACTGGTTGGGCCACCTGGTCATAAAAAGAGATCAGGTTGATCAAGCGGAGCCTGCCTTTCCTAAGCCAATGCTAGCTGGGTCCAATGCCTAGAGGCCCCTAGAGCCATAATTTGATTCCTTAATGTCCTTCCTTTACCACAACTGAAAACAAGGCATTAGACTTAAAACATCAACAGGACTACTGCTCTTCAACTAGTGACACATTTTAGACTCCTAAATGTATTTTTATGTCCCATCCAATGAGAATAAACAAATACAAAAATGGCCTGTGCTGTATTTGCTTATATCTCCAAAAATGATAAAAACCCCATGCCCCAACAAATTGAAAAATCTTATAATTTTGATTTTTTCAACAGTTGAAGGAAATCTGGAAATCCTTAGCCTTGGACTCCTTTCATACTGAGATTCTCAGTATTTTTATACTGTGCTCTGAGATAGCCTTATGGCTATTGCTTGTTTTCAAGCTTCTAGACTCATGACCGTCTAATCCACAAAGTTATCCAACTGACTGGAAGGCAAATGCTGTATTTCCCTTGAATGTTGGTTTGCCTTTTCATGAGAGACACAGGAATCCACAGTCCTTTAGATTACATTGGATATGTTAGTCTTGGACACGTAAAAAGATAGAACAAGAACTTTGTCATGGTTCATGTTATACCCTTTCCAGAAAAACAATATTTATTCTGTGCCAGAACAAATTTTGACAATTTTGACATCCTTTTTAGAGCATTACTTGGTTTCTTTGAAGGTTTCCATCTGTCTGTTCATTTATGTACACCGGTGTGATCTTTTCCCTTCATTGGGCTTACTTGAACAAAAGGTGAAAGAATGTTGGAGATATGGAGGGAATAAAAGATCAGAACTCTCATACAAAGGGATGAAATGTATCTGCTTTCCAACAGTGGGGTATCAGTGGTATTTAGTCTATCTATTTCAGTAGTTTTTGTTACTTGTTTTTGTTTGTTTTTAAAAGTATCACGCTTGTGTTGCCATTGTTTGGACAGCTAGAAAAAAAAGAAAGGGATTGAAGAACATATCCATTGTACCTGACAAGCAGCTCTGATGGGCCCTAAAACTGATTCTGCGTGAGGGGTCAGTATACACTCAATAGCTACCTTTTGGATGTCTTTCACAATGTTTTCCTGCAGAATTTTTATTGAAATGAATAGATGGGAGGCAACAAGAAAATTTTCTGCGGGAAGACTATGTTTGTATTAGCAAATTATCCTTTGCAAAAGAACATTCTGCAACCTCCTTTCTGTCTCTGTACTTCACATTTGGATGTTAAAGCTTTCTGAACACTAATATTTATTTCTTCTGTGACCCTTAACTGACAGAACTTCCTACTATTTTGCACTTGTTGTAGCTCATGTGCCAAACCAAGTGTAAAATTATGTACATCACTTACATTTTCAATACTTCTAATGAAATGCCATAATTTCATTTTAGGAGAGACAGCATGACAACAACATAGTTGGTAGCAATCTCTGTTGAATAAGACATCTGATTTCATATATTTACAAGAGCAAATAATGGAAAACACCAACATCAAGAAAAAGTCCAATGTCACCTTAAAGTCAACAGATGTGATATCAATATTAAAAGGTTTCTTCTTTTATTCCTGCAAATAGCTTGAAGCAATTAAATTATTACAATAACCAATCTCAATAAATCATCCCACACTTCAGAAGATAAAAATTATTCCATGATATTTCTTGTTGTGAATTCTTGTAAGTGTGAATTTGGAATTTTAATTCCATAACTTCGTGATTTCTTCTTAGGTACAGGTTGTTTTAAAAAACAGAATAAGAAACAAAAACATAATATATCTCTAATAAATTACTACCAAAGAAGCAACAGGAGGCTGACAGAAACTGAGTTCTATTTCTTTAAAATTACCCCTGAATATTCACAGCAACCATTTTGCAGCATGTACCCTGTTCTCAAGAGGATAATAGTTTTCCCATTGTCACTCCTGTAGCAAATATTACTTTGTATTGAACTAGCATGGAAAACAATAGTTTCTCTTTTTTAATACTTTAAAATGAAGCAGTGTTGCTAATAGTTGCTTCTTATGTTTTATTTTTTTTTTTTAAAGTAAATGGAAAACTAAAGTAAATCTCAGATCTGAACGGACTTTCTTTTTGGCAGCTTCTCTTTAACTTCAGAAATAGCTGACTACAGAATTCAGAGAACTGCTCCAGATTTCAAATAGAACTAGAAGAGAAACATATAAAAGGGACCAAATATGATACCCATAGTGAAAAAAAATTATATGGGGAGAAAGTCAACACTGAGATTCTTCTTTCTGGAAACAAAAGAGCTGGAAAGCAATATTATATGGGTCTGTAAAATCATGGTTGGCTCAGGAATTGCCTCTGATATCATATATCACTACTACTCATAATATGAGAAGTTGGAAACACACTGGCCATCTTACCAGGTTGAGGACATGTATTTAACAACAAAGGGATATCTATTTTCATATACTTTGTGCTGTGTAACCCCGTGTAACAGAATGTTTCAGAGGTAAAATAAAATAAAAGGGTTCAAAGGCTGGAAAAATGAAATTAAATTTAAAGCTATTGATGCTTTTAAATGCAGCAATCCAGCAGTGTTCTTTGATTCAGAGGTCCTCATATTGATGCATCATAGAAGCTAGAAATATGTTACATTGGAGAAGGCCTGAATATTTAACTCCTCAAGTATCTGCTTCTCACTGCTGTTAGAGCAAGCTTACTGATATTGGTAGGCCTGGGGTCTCATCTGTCAGGAAGGGTAAAACAGTTAGACTTCAACATTGAAAGCAGCATGCTCTTTTCCTGGCATAGAAATGTGTTTTAGGATGCTTAAGAATTTTTCTTAATAGAACCTAAGAATGTTTAGCTTCCCTTATGACAGGAAGGAGTCAAAAAACTTGAACAGAAAAGATTTTACTATTTATTAGGCAATTTATATTCTTAATACTTATCTAAAAATGCGACAGCAGCTGCACAAGGAATTTTGCTTCTGAAGCCCCCCAAGTCAATTATTAGTTCCTCGAGAAGCCATTCATATAACCAATTCCTGTTCCAAGAACACAAAAAACAATGCAAATTTATTCTTGCACCTCTTTTCATGTTGTAAGCACTTGAGGAAGGACAGTGATGATACATGAGTTTTAAACTGCTTTTCATATCAATTCAGTGTTTTTCTTTGCCTGGTGATAGAATTTCATTATATTACAATAAAGCTTTAGTGCTGGTACAACTTGTTCCTGCTGTAATTTGCTTGTTTCAGTTTTGCTGCTTCTTTTAAGAGTGTCTAAAAAGCAATTTTTAAGGCCAGACAGCAAACCAACTACATGGTGAAGGAAAACGCTTCCAGCCAAGAGGAAGGGTATGTATGATTACTGATTAGCGTTCCTGAGAGGTGAGCTACAGAGTTAAAATATAGTGCTGTTGCCTGGTGCAAGACAGTTACCTCAGGAAAATCATGGTGGGACAGGGGAAAAATGACATGTTTCAAGCAACCTGCAACACTTACAAAAAGTGCTTGAACCCACTGTAATATTATGAATATCTTCTTGTACACATGTAACAAAAGGAAATTTTTACAGAAATATCTCAGCATGGCATGGTTGCAGCTTTTAATGGTTTGGAATTTCTATCAACTAGTGAGCTTTAGGACTATCAGGATTTCAGCAGAAAAATGATTCCAAGTGAAAGGAGGGGACTCCAAACTAACCTCATACAGGGTTGTGTAAGCAGCTATAACTCATCACTAAGATGCCCTGGAGTATTGTGCGTATGGTCAGTCAGCTGGCTGTGATCACTGTGACTGCACTGGCAAAACAAAGGCTGGTCAAACCTTCCTTCATCCAAATGCCTCTTAACACTTTCTCGATACTTTTTATGGTTTATATTTATACCTTATACTATTGAATAAGTATTTATGTGTCGCTGACCGCTTGACCGCCCGGCTGGTCAACGGGCGACAGTGTCCTCGTGTGCCCGGACACAGGCTGCCACGCTACGCAAGCGCGCGCTGCAGCAAGGCGATGCCTTTGCCTTCTCAGGGTGACTTCGAGGTTGATGGCTAATCCCAAAGCCCAGGCTGGGGCTGGCAGCAGCTGTTGGCTCAGAAGCGACGCGGAGGCGGCAAAGGAATAAAGGAGGACTCGTTTGTGGGCAAATCCAAGAGTTTATTCCCTGCCCTGGCGGGGACAGGAGAATTCACTACAGGGACGGGAGCCACAGAACGAGCCCCGAAATGGCCGTTGCAGGGGGTTTTAAGGGAAGGGAAAAGGGGGAGGAGAAAGGGAATGGACAAATCGGGTACATGAAGGGAGATGACAGCAACCAATGAACAAAATACAAAGGAGGGACATATTTGAATAAACCAATGAGGAGAACAGAACCACTGAACATTCTAGTAACATATGAATATTAAATCAACCACATGAATATTTAAATCATCTGTGAGGGGAAAAGGGAGGGGACGGTGTTTTGATGGACTGCAACCCATGGCGGGAAACCGCCCCAGCCTGCCTACCTCTCAGGACTCACTGTCCCAAGAGGTTTCGTCTACCCAATCTGTTTGATCCACAGAATAGGCAGGCTGAACAGCCGTCTCCAGCGCCATGGGTGACCCAGCCGGTGGCTGTGCCACCGGCTGGGCGACCGCCACATTTATGTCTTAGATTAAATATTCAAAGAAAAACACAAAGAAGTATTCCACTTCTGTTATCATGAGTTTGTTCAATGGCCTCAGAATTCCACAGTCATTTTCAAATTTGCTGAAAAACTGATTAGTACCTAATTTTGGAGGCACAACCAGCTCTCCACAACCCATTGGTTTGTCAGGTTCACAGGGCTGATTTGACTTATTTTGATATCATACATATTGCAAATTACCTTATTAGAGTACACAACTGGGACAAAAACTGAATTAAGTGGCTGTTTTCAAGTTGTGGCTCCTGTCTTTAATATACAGCCATAGTCTTTTTGCAAGATATCAGCTAATCAGTAATTGCTGCTGCCTCTTTCTGCCAGGGTTTTTCAAGCTGCCCTGTGGCTTAAGCACGGCATTTGCTCCTGCTGCTTTTGGCTTTACTTAATAGACCTTTCACAGCCCCCGGGGCATGTAAATTCTGGTCTCCTTAGTAATGGCTCGAACAAGCTCGCCCTCATCCAAAGCAGCTTTAGCAGCAAAAAGTTGTTAAAATGGAGGCAGTCCCAGCGACGAAGAAGTAGGGAAGGACCTTCTGTGGCTTTATTCCAAATTTATTATTAAATCTGAAAGTAGTCGCAGAAAAGCCCCGATCTGAGGGTGTGCACGGGTTTAAAAGGGGCGAGAGAAAGGGGCAGTCTAAGGGGAGAAACAGGGGAATAAACCAATAGAGGAATAAAACATGCCCGGGGAATATCCAATGGGGAAACAAAGGGGTGGAATACATTAATATAACCAATCAACAGAACACGATAACAGAACTTTCAAGCAACTGATGAATATTAAAATATCTGTAAAGGGGACGGGGGAGGAGATGGAACCTGACTGACGCTTGTGAAGGGCGGGAAAGTATCAATGCCTGTCTCCCCCATCCCCCTCAGATTCACTGCTCTGAGGGGAATAGTTTAACCATCCTGCTTCTTCACTAACACCCCTGCAGGAGGCAGGGGTTGCAGATTGTCCATTGTTTCCTGTGACCACAGCCACTGACTGGGTAACTGCTACAAGTAATGGAATTAGAGTCAGGGGACCTCAAGTCAGTAAAAATGCCAAAAGAAATGTCTTAAAGCATTGTGTAAAAAGTTTAATTCCATAAAGGCCAATAAGAAACCAGCCTCCAGATTTTATATTCCTTAATGTTATTAAAAAGATTATGCTGCTCAAAACAGAACTAAAGTTTTATAAACCAAATATATTAATTTTCGTGTTCCTAACAGATAATTGTGTCTTTCTTCATAAGCATAATTCCATTTGCTCCTTTATATCAATTAAAGCTAAAGTCAAGTAGCAGACCAGTATTTTCAAGAACCTATGATCCAAGGTGAGTGCTGGTCAGACTGTAAACCAAAATGGAATAATACTTACCAGCTCATCCCTCACATTAGTTATATTAAAGTAAGACTTCTCATGAGCACCATTTATTTTCCAGTTGCCCAAACATAAGTCAATCTCACAATCACAATTTACTCAAAATTGAAGTAAATTACCACAATACCTGACCACTTATTGCATGGCTGTATGTATCTTTCTTTGCATATATGTATCACACTGAGAAATTTATCTTCAGCAGTAACTACAGGTTCCTTTTGAGTTCATAGTTTTTTTCACTTAATATACAAGTGCAAAGGTGACTCCAGGTAAGGCTTAATTTGGAATACAGAATTAAATAGCTTTTTTCCTCTTGTTGTTTCCCCTTGCTGCATGTAAATGCTTTGCTATGTCAAAGATACTGACAAAGTTATCTGCAGACAAGTAAGAGATAACTAACTATCTGCAGATAACTAACAAAGATAACTTAGCCTTATTTCTTTTTTCCTGGAGGAAAGGTAGGGGGGGAGGATTCTGCACTGTTTGAACAAAGTTCAGCTTGTGCATATCCACTGCAAATCTCCTGTTGCAATGTTTTGGTTAGAGAAACCTGAAAACAAAGAGATTAACTAGAGGCAAGGCCACAGAGACCATGCATTGGGAGCCAAGCTTCCACAGAGGACTGGACTTTTCTCCCTAAATGATTTTTAAATAGTTTACGTATAAAAACTTTATATAGTTTTTTAAAAAAAAAACCAAAAAAACCCCACAAGGGACATTGCCACAGAATTTGACTGTGTGTGGAGATTTCAGCAGAAAAAGCTGCCTGGCACACGGCAATAGCAAAAAGATAATTCAAAATAAGCATTGCTGTTAAACAAAATGCAGGACCCTGCAGCAACATGTTATAGGAAGCAAAAATTGAGAGTGTGCATGGAAGTACTGGAATAGAGGTAAATACATAGTGTGAGAAATACAACAAGGATGAACAGAAAGTCTAAAATAGTTATGAACATAGTGCAAAAAAGAAAAACACAACACAAACTCTAATGATGTGATTAAAAATTCACTGGAGAACTAGGGGCTTTTTTTTCCCCAGCTGCCTAGGTTCATCTTATCAACCATAACAATCACAGTATTTATAAAGTGGCTCTAATATTAGTGATGACTGAACTTGATCAGAGCTGGTTCTTATCACCAAGTCATTGAAATCCCTTGAAAGAAAAGTTTTGTTTAACAGGACCTGATTGTATATCTTTGCTGAAAGGAAAGAGGAGAGTATTATCTCAACAGCAAGCAATTTAGAAGAGAAAGAAAATTTTTGAAAGAAAGTGGTTTTTAACTCATAAATAGTTAAATCTGTAGTTTGACTAATAACACTCTAATGAAAAAGAAATCATCTGTTTGCCATCAACTTATATTTTTGGATTAATGTTGTTTGATGATTGTTAGAACTGACACGCAAACAAAAAAAAATTAATATTTTACCCAAAAGATAAATTTGTGAGGAATTATTTTAGGTGCCACATAATATTTGCTCAGTGCCCAAAATGTGTAATTTGGACTTTAAAATTGCACAGCTGCACTTAAATATCTCCTAAAGTTCTGTTCATTTTTAATGATGTTTAGTTCATTTTGGTAATGCTTTCCTCTGCAAGAAATACTACTTGGGAAGCACAGCACATCTTTAATGTGTCAACTGTTAAAATAGTCTCTAGTACTAAGGAGATAGGGACATTTCAGTTCTATATGGAAGACTAGAATAACCTGCATGGTTATTGTGACCAATTCATGAAAAGCAGATTCTAAAGTGCTATTACTAGGTTCTCACTTTGTAGGAGAAAGATCAAGGGCTGTTGGTCCTCAGCCACAGATGCCCTGATTCGTCCTGCTTAATTTAAGGCCCTTCAAGAATGCGATTGTCTGTGTTTTCATGTATAATCAATGGTGAGAATCCAATGCCTCCAGAGTAAAATGTAGTCCAATTAAAGATTTAAATCATATTTTGAAGGCACCTGTCCCTTTTCATTTACTAAGGTGACTAAACTTCTGGCTCAGATATGTCAGTTAAGTACTTAAAATTGAGTAAATCTAAGTTGTAAAAGATCACAAAAAACTTTTCCACTGTGTTTTTTTGTACAGCACGTCCAAGAAATACTTCTGTTCATATTACTGATGCTCTTAGGAAGACGTAAGCTTTATCTTCTCGCAAAGATGTTTGCAAGAACATCTGTCAAACCCTTTATGGTGGGTTGACCTTGGCTAAGAGCTGGACACTTCCCCAGACTCTCACTTGTTCATCTTCTCAAACATGGGAGGGAGAGAAAATAGCATGGGTGAAGATAAAGATAGGAAGATTGATTGACCAGTTATTGTCATGAACAAAACAGATTTGACTTGGTCTGTTCAACTTGAAGGAGATGGAGGGGAGACCTCATTGTAATCTGCAGCTTCCTCATAAGGGGAAGAGGACGGGCAGACACTTCTCTCTGGCGACCAGTGACAGGACCTGAGGGAATGGCTTGGAGTTGTGTCAGGAGAGGTTTAGGTTGGATATTAAAAAAAGCTTCTTCCCCCAGAGGGTGACTGGGGACTGGAACAGGCTCCCCAGGGAAGTGGTCACAGCACCAGCCTGAGAGAGTTTAAGAAGCATTTGGGCAATGATCTTGGGCACATGGTGTGATTCTTGGGGATGGTTCTATGCAGGGCTGGGATTTGGAATCAATGTTTCTTGTGCTTCCCTTCTAACTCAGCATATTCTGTGACTTGGGGAAAATTAATTTATTGCCAATTAGAAAATATGTAGATGTTGAAAAACAAAGAGGAAAGATGCTTCATCCATCCCCTTTTTCCCCAGATTTGACATCATCCTTCCATTCCTGACTCCTTGTCCTCTTCCCACCCTGCCCAGCATTGCAAAGGCAGTGGGGAACTGGGGGTTGCAATCAGTACATGACAGTTCCTCTCTGACATTCCTTCCTCCTCACCCTTTTCCTCTGCTCCAGTGTGGGCTTTCCATGGGCTGCCACTTCCCTCAGGACATGTACACCTGCTGTAGCATTGAGCCCTTCATGGGGCTGCAGTGTGTGTATCTGCTACAGCATGGAGTACCTTTTCCTTTTTCTCTGACCTTGGTGTTCCATCAGCTGTTTCTCACTCTTTTTCTTCATTCATCCTCCGAGCAGAATTTTCTCCCTCTTCTTAGAGATGTTTTCTTTGAGGGACCTATCCATGGCTAGGGGCTCAGCTATCCCCTGCAGTAGGGTCTCAAAGAGGCAACGAGAACTGGCTCTCTCTGACATGGGACAGGCCTGGCTGCTCCTCTTGGAGGCCACAGCTCCCCATTGTCCATGCCTTGGCATGCAAATCCATTACACGCCCTTTTTTCAAGCAGACACAATTATAATTTGTGAGTCTTTATGAGGGTGCAGATAAAAATTTTGTATTAGTCTAGAAAGGAAATTAATGAGTGACAGGTAATACTTTTCCCATTAATTTTCTCATGGAAAGTTCAGTTTATTGTAAAGGTAAGAGTTTTCATTCTTGCAGGTGGGAGTTTTTAGTTCTGAATGAAATAACTACCTAATTACCCCAAAGGACAGCTCTCAGGATATAGTACTGAGCTGAGGGTATTCTCTGTGCTGTTAAACAGGCAATTACTTTCATCCCCTGCTTCCAGAACTGATGAGCTTGTTTCTTTCAAAAGGCAGTTCAGATACTCCAGGGATTCAGTCAGATATGGATACTGAATGACAACTCCACCTAAATCTGCCATGTTGCATGCATGAGTGTTTTTGACTGCAGAACTACCAAGTTTAATCTGGAGTGTGTCTGAAGCCTAGTCTAGGAAAGAAGAAGGTGTCATATAAACTTTTGCATTTATAGATATTAAGTGCAAGTAAAATGACTGAAAAACATTTTAGGAAATGAACTGAACTATCTCAGGTAATTCATTTATATGCGGGAAAAACAGGATAGGCAAGTTCCTCTCCAAGATAAAGTACACGGTTATGTAGGTAAAGTGTCAGCAAATAAGTACTTATTCCACAAATTACCAATGTTTTTGCTGCTGTTTTTTTTTTTATTTTTTTTTAACTTTTGGGTGGAGGGTTGGAAACAAGTCCCTTGCTCCTCCCTCCTATTAAAAGCAATAAATCAGTCCAGCCTTTCTGCTGCTGCTTCTCCAGAGTGTCTGTTGGTCTCAAGACTACTGGAAGAATCTAAAACTTGATGCCTTTCTTACTGTTGATATGGACAAACTCTAGGTTCTTTCCATATTGCTTTTCTCAGTTTTCATGGTCCTTTTGAAGTTTCACAAGGCTCATTTCATCATAGCAGAAAACACCTCTGAATATGTCTGACCTACATACCCTGAAGCTCAGGCCAACTGTAAAAGTGGTTATGAAAACCTTATACTCTTAAACTATCACTCTGCCAGTACCGACAGAGGACTTGACTTTTTTTTGCATTTGTGTCCTAACTCAGTTAAGGCTGTGTTCCAGAAGAGCTAAATGAGACTAATGGAGCCTAATTTCAAAAATGCTGATAGTTTAATTTATGCCTAGTTGTTACATAATATGTAATTAATGAAGCATAATCAAAGAAATACTTCTAGGAAAGAGCCTGTTCTGGTTTCACATGCAAAGGGGTTTTTTTGTGATCCTTAGCTTATTACAAAGAAATTCCCCCTTCTAAAACAAATTAATGAAGATGCAGATGCATGGATTTCATAGTTAGCAAACACTGTTCTCAAATTTTGCACTATAGTAATGACTGAGCCTCTTTTACAAGAGCTAACTGCTATCAAATGCCTCTGCTGAAATATTTGGCTGTTAAACTCCTGCTTTTAGGTGTTGAATATGGTATGTTCTTAATATTTGGAACTCATAGAAACAATGGGAAAATGCATATGTAAAAATGACTATTTTTTTTAAGTCTTCAAAAAACAAGTTGATGTGGTATTTAGGGACATGGTTTAGACTGGACCTATCAGTGTTATGTTACTGTTTGGACTTGATCTGCCTTTTCCAACCTCTATGATTTTCTATGATTCTCTAAGTAAACCTCAGCTCTGGTGCTCTGACTGTTACCTTCTTCAGAGTGGTCATTGATTCTACTAGCTTTTTAACAGATGCAATGGGAGCTGCCAGGAATTTTCTATTTCTGAAAACATTCTACTCTGACTTCTTTAGAGATCATAGATGGGATGAGAAGAATAATTAAGTCTTTCTGTCTACCTAGTTTGCTGTTCATCTGACTATCCCTGTCAGTTACACTCATGTTAAATTCTCGATAAAATTAATCTGATTTTACTCCCCTCTGGAAGTTTATGTTAAACACTGGGGCTTTTTTTGCTATGGCTCTTTTGTTAGATTTTTCAGCATCCTGCAGAAGTCACTAGGCACCTAATGGTGATCCAAGGAAACTTTCTTCACATGTATTCATTCTAACTACCAGGTCTTTGAAGCACCAGCCTCTGGGATAGAAAACAGAACTATTTGGCAAGCATTTCAGAAACCTGTGTACCGATGATGACAGAAAAATATAGATGCCAGAGCTCACTCCAAGGCTCATCCTTTGCCAGCTGGGCTTGTAAACAGGTTACAGACTTCTTGAATAAACAATGTTTAGAAAATCTGTGAACCAAATGTCCAAATAACCTGAGGCTCAATTTGACCAATGACCAAAGATAAGTTCTGAAGCTCTGTTTTCAATTGAAAGATGAAATGAAACAATTTTCCCGTGGCTTTAGCCACCTGTGAGCATAGAATAAGCTTCTATTAATTCCACGGACTGAGACAGAGTAATATCAGATTTATTAATGCTGTTCCTAAGAAAACAGCTGAGGAAACCAGTTGACAAGTGACTGCATCGTTCAAAAGCTGTGACAAGTTTTTCTGAATTAATCAGTTACTAACCAGTTGTTGAAATAAGACTGTATAGAATCTGCTCTTGTAGGTATGCTCAAGCAAGTGAAAATCATTCTATGAGGTTTTTTTAATTATTTACTTACTAATCTTCTGAAATAAGATGTACTCTACCAACCATAATTTGATAAAAACAAGAGTATTGCTGGATTATTTTTCAGCCTTAGTTACCCAAAGAAAAAATGTATATATCTTTTTCACAGAGGGGGAAAAAAAGGAAAAAAAAAATACCCCCTCCCCAAAAACCCTCAACCTAAATAGCGAGAAATCAAAGTACCAAATGAAAAAACAATGAGAAAAAGTACATATAACACCTAGGCCTTGTAATTTAGGCCTGGGTTATGTCTCACATTGCCAGCAGCAACAAAAATGAATTCTTTAGCAAGAGCCATTATTCTCTGATTTATGGTTCTTGGGAAAGGAAGAGCAGACAGATGGAGTGTACATGCTATCTCAAAGAAAATGACTGATGAAAGTATTCAAAATTTCACTGGTCTCTGAGGAGGATTCACATAGGCAGATATTCTAAAGAGAAACAGTATTTTTCTTTTAAAAAGGCATCACTTTGGACAGCTAAGCCTCCACCTTGTTCTATTATCTTGGGCTTAATTTTCAAATTTAAACCCTAGTAAGAAAAAAAATTATTTTCCTCTTGGATGTCTGAGTGCTGATATTTCCCACTGTCACACAAAATATGCTCTTCTGCAGCCTAAAGTCAGACCAAGGTAACAATTATGTGCCACAGTGACTCATTTTCTTGAGGGTAGGATGCTAGACAATGGTGTACTCAATGCGTGTTAGAGTATCTTGCATTTTGTGCTTCAAGACATTGCTGAATGCCTTAACAATACCTCAAGTCTTTACCAAATGAACAGTACTTTCCCTCTTGGTTGCTTTTGACAGGGCAATATTTCTATATTTGACATTGAATAATAATTAAAAAAAAAAGCAGTTATCCCTTAGCCTCCTCTATCCATGATGGCATTTAAGTATTTTAATTACTACATGACAGTCCTAAGACAAAAACAAAAACAAAACAACAAACCACCACATTTTTGATCTCGGGTCTTGTGGTTGTCATGTGTATGTGTGTTTGGGTTTTGAGGTTTTTTAATGTAATTTCTAAGTTTCAGAAATTTTAGAGGGCTTTTCTAAAAAGCAAGAGATTCAGGAACAGAGAGAAGAAAACAAGACAAAATCAGCTATGTCAGAATAAGAAATTAAGCAGATTCCACACAATGTACCAGAGTGGATGGCTTTTGATTTTCGCTTGGAGCAACAATCTTCACAAAGCACTGCTTCATCTTGAAAAAAATGCTACTGCTCTGAAATCTGAGTTTGTTCTAAATATAAAGTCTATCTAGAACCCGAGTACTGGATAGATTCAGAGATGGGATATCCCTGATAAGGGTGAAAAAAAGAAAAAAAATCTCTAAGAGACTGGAAAATTCTTTTTTTTCCACACATATATGGGAAGTTCTTTAGATGGCATTATTATCTAAATAATAATATAAAATCAAAGGAGAGATTAGAGTGTCTACACATGTTCGAGGTTCATTTTAGCCTACATATTAATGTGATTTTATATTACTACACAGCTTATACTTAGACAGATCAACATTACCATTGTTCTTGTCTGAAATGCAGTTATTACCCTGAAAAAGAAAATCACAACTGTTCGAGCTAATAAATTGCAGGCATTCTTGGCAGAGAAAGATGGTCTGATTTAGGTCTGTAGGTATTTTAGTCAATTTGCATTCTTCTCAGAATGGTTTTTTTTCCTATCTCTACTCAGATTTTGCAGTGCCCCCAGAACAAGGTTTGCTCTTGGATTGATGCTGTTCACATGCAATAATGTTTTTGCCTTTGAACAGAGAGACTAATAGCCTTAGAACAGAGATCAGTTTTGTTACTAAACGAGAGCTCAAAGCAGAGATCCAACATGCCAGATTCTCTCATACCAATTCTCAAGGTCAAAAATGAGGAGAAAGGAAGTTTTTTTAATTATTGCTCAGCTTCTCAGGCATTATGCAAAAGTGCTGAATTGTAAATTACAGCTGATTTAGTGATGTTTGCATATGCGAAAAATTATTCTGGGAAATCAGATTATGAATATTATTGATCCCAAGGTCCCTAGAATATGTCAGTGTTAAAATCACAGTGCAGTGAACTGAATTTGTCACACAATATTTTGTATTCTATCTTTTCCCCAGCAGAATAGTCCCTTCCCTGTTTACTAAAATATGTCATTATCTGCAGAACCCTTTCCTGCATGTTCTATAAGCAACTTCTTATAATGTGACGCTTAAGTTTTCCCTAAGAAGGAGATAATAATAACCCATGCAATTTTAAGGAAAAGCGTAAATGTCAATCATATAAGAATCTGGCAAATATCTTTACATCCGGGAAAGTTTTAGGGATAGAAGGGAAGATAAATCACTGAGAGGTCCTCTCAGCAGACTGTCCTGAGTACATAATGTGCATTGAAGCAGCAGCAGAGAAGTGTTTTCTTCAGTCCCATCCAGAAGCAGCTGGGGAAAACATGGATGATCTGAAGTTACACATATAATAAAAACATGTAATGCTCCTTCCTGAAGCAATCACCAGTCGCAGCTTATCCTGTACTCATATATACTTCAAAATTGATTGGTCTAATGTTAAAATTCTTGCCAAATCACTATCAAAATATTTGTATTTTCTCTTCACAAAACTGTCTGTGAAATATATTTCAGCAGTTTAGTTGAGATTGTCTGTTCAAAAATGAGAACATGAAGCACTAAGAGAAAAGATGAATTCAGCTCTAAATACTTTGTCTTGTTGCTGTTATTCAAGAATTATGCTGGTCCTTTGACAAAATGAAGAATAAAGCATAGCACAAATAAAATGGTATTTCTATTTTCAAGCTGTGAACTGAATGTTTTCTCACTTGTATTTTTTAGCATGTACCTCTTTTCCTGAGGAAGGTGAAAGAATATCTTATTTCAATCAGGACATGCAAAGTAAGGGTAGGGAGACTATTTAACTAGGAGTATATTTCAAAGAAAGGTAAAAAGTGTTGCTACAGGTTCTGGGGCAGTCTGAATTCAGTAATAAAAGATAATTAGAGTCACAGATTCCAAGTAAACCGAATTTAGTTACCTATGGGATTTTCATTGTTGAATATATCCAGTGGATAATAGCCTCAGCTCCCAATAGAATTATTTTGCAAATATTTTTCATATAGACAGGGTAGAGTAGGGTTATTCATGGTTGATGATCTTTCTCTCAGATCTTGGAAGAAAGCTGGATTTCAATCTAATGTTTCAGGTAATAGAAAGGTAGGCATGGGCACAGTATTGCATAATCTAAATTCTCATATTAACCTAGCAAATCTAACTGCTATCTATCGATGCAGTGCTCTGCTATGAAGGAAAAAAACCTTCAGAAACACTTTTTTTCAGGTGTTAAAAGACTATTCAAAGTGATGTAGAAGCAACTGATCTTAAACTTCAAGGAGGCATGGTTTCTGAAAATGTTACCTTAAATCTTCTTTCATAAAATGTTTATTCAACCAAGACAGATATGCAATTCTATGCATAGACATTAAATAATTTTGCATCAATAGCCCTATAATAGCATTGTGTTAATTTATCAAATATATTTTCAATGCTTCAGATTATACTTGTAAAGGATATTAAAGATTCTTCTTCATATTTGACAGTCACTAGGTTAAAAAAAACCACAACTCCCAAAACATTAAAGAAAAATATAACTTCTTGGTAAGCAAACTGTCCATCCTGGAAATGTTAATGATGCTAATTTCCTTGCTCTGTGTATGTACTGCACTTAAGCATCTGTAGATTGTCTCAAGACTTCATTGCATAAAGGAAAAGCCAAGGTACGTAGGTAAAGAGAAATCTTTACCCCTGACATAACTGACATAAAGATTATCTCAGAAGCATGTGCAACACCTGTGCACTCGGTCTTAAGCCATAACTTTTCCAATAGCTCTGTGTCTGCACTCACTTCAGTCTGTGGCACAGAGGTTGAGCTGTCTGTAGCCCATGGCCTAGTTTTGTAAGGCACAGTTGTAGACTTGGCTCAGCTTTGCTGAAAAATTCTTGAGCTGTAAGAGGACACAGGCTAAAGCCAAGATTGTCTTCTTGAGAAAAAAAGAAACAAAGACAAAAGTGAAATTTTTGAAATGGTAGTACCAACTTCGGAATCAGCGAAAAACAGTAACATGGAAAGGGCTGAAATGCTGAAAAGAATAAGTGAGTCATAAACCGAGAACTCAGAAAGATCAAGAACAAGCCTGTTCCAAGGACCATGGAGGATCTGACACTTTCCCACATCAATAATAATTATCTGGGCAGCAGAGACTCATCAGGTGCCAGTACTGGAGATGCTGAGCATATTCTTGTTTAGTCTAGTTACTCCTAGCTACCTGCTCTGTCTATCTAGCCAGTGAATAATTGCTGTATATTTATAAACTGTAAATGTGTAGTTCTACTTAGAGACTTAAGAGTCTCTGCACATGGTTAAAGAGACCAAATAAATTAAGACTTACATTTGCATGATAACTTGAATGTTCATTGAATATAGTGACAACCCCAGAAGAAGTACATCAGCTTCTGGAAGAAAACACCTGGTTTTTGTGTTAACGAATAGTGACAAAGTCAGAGCATTTATGTTATATGCAATGAAAATTCTAATTTTACACTCTAAACCTTGGTCTCTAAGCACTTTGTTTTAAGTCTGTATATTGATATACAATGTCCATTAGTTGTAAGAATTTAATTGACTTATATAAATCTAAGAAGAAAGTCAATTAATATTAAAAATTAATAAAAGTAGGGGGAAAAAACCCAACCCCAAATCAATGTAACTATGACTGTATATTGAGTTACACAAAACTAACTTCCTACAGAACAAATGTTTGGAACTTGGAAATATCAACTAATCCCTTCCAGGGAGCCTCCAACAAGAATTCAGTAAGACATAAATTAGTATAAGCAAAGGTCATTTTAAAACAGAGGAATGTCAAATAAATATACAGTAATTGAGTGAAGATTCCCTGGACCTTTCAGAAGCCATATTAAGATGGCATAATAATATGTTCTAACAGCTGCTCGTCATTAGTCCCAACTCAATCTACTCTTTGGACTGAACATAATCTTTGCTATCTAATTATCAGAAACTTTAATGGAAGGCACAGAAGTACATCTGCCACCTATTCCAGTCTTTGAACCAGTCTTTACTGGATTTTGAAAGTTATGTGGAAGGAAGAAGGTGTGGGGGTTTTTTTTCCCTATTACCTTTCTATGTAAAGTTGCCTATCGTTCACTACTAAACTCAGCAGTGTTTAAAAACACCATGAGGATCCCAAAAAGAATGGGACCCCTTGTTAGTAACTGTTTCGAGGTAGAAGATGATCGCATTGTTGGGATTTTTGGTATCATGACCTGAGGCCTGAAAGCTGGAGGCAAAGTGATTAATTTTAATGAAACAAGAATTTTTGTCATCTTTACCTAGACTAATGTTTAAGAAATGCATACAACCAAATAAAGAAATATATTAAGTGGCTAATACTTTGCCTGGTCAGAGAGCAACAATTTTATCATTATTTTTTCAAATGCAGGAACAAAGGTGTTGAATTCTGAGACTTTACTTCCACCTGAATGAATAAGGTTTTCCTTTTTTTTCTGGCATAATTTTTTTAACAGCTATAATCAATACACAGATATTATCAAGTTTCTCTCTTTGACATTCTTTAGTCCACAATCACCAGATAGGGTCAGAACAAGGCTGTACTACTAGGAGGATACCATTATTCTGGTACCTTCATTTCCGTGCTAGGATCTTTCCTCATTTTAAGCACTGTCTGCTAATTTTTCCAAGAAAATAAATCTGGCAGCTAGGCCTTCAGAACCATTGCCAGTTACCCTTTCTCCAAGTTTCCTAGAGACAAAAATACTAGTTCCCAAGTTTCAATATGAAAGTCCTGGTTCCTTGTGTCAAAGACAGACAGTCTTTGAAGTTGAACAGGTACCTAGACTTAGGAAGATTTTGGGAAAAAAATCACTTTGTGATCTATAATACATTTCTCTTCATTAGGTTCCTCACTATTCCTAAGTACCCTGATTCTTGGTAAGGTTGCCTTAGGTCAAAATTAATTTGGGTCAGTTTCTTCCCTCTTTAAGAGAATAGAATGAAGTTTAACGACTCCCTAAATTTACTGCTAAAAAATCTCCCAAGACTTTTTTCTATTTTTTTTAACACCAGACAGAATACCCAGTAAAAAATTAAGGACTACTGAAGTTTCTCACAAGCCGCTTAAAAGATACAATCTAGCCTTTTAAAACTGTTCCAGTCCAGCCTATTTCATAAGACTCTGTGTACCAGCAGCTGTTGATCTATTTATTGAACATTTAAAAATATAATTAGTATGAAGAATATGCCTATTTCAGGAGAGAAGGGAAAAAAGAAGCAGTATCTTTTATTATGAGCCTCCAGGGCTTTGCTGAAAATCTAAGGCTTCTTTGATACTGTCAGATCAAAATCTTTTCATCTCATGTACATCAATATTAAATTTTTTTTTTTAATTTAAACGAGAGCCTGAGCTCTCTAGCATCGCTGATCTAAAATTTACACCATGGATTATATTATGTTCTGTTTGGATTTTTTGTAAATATGAAGTAGATTGATCCATCTAGGCTGAGAAATCATAAGCTAAGTAAAAAAAAAAAAAAGAAAAAAGCAGTTTCTTTTTCTATTTTTTTAATAAACAAATGGAAAACCAAAGAAAACCATACCTGACCTTACTCAGAGAAAAAGTTGCTAGATTAAATTCATACACATGGCACTCAACACTCACATTTGCAATCATAACTTCTTGGGGCATAATTAATCCTCAATCACCAGAGTGTGGAAATGCGTATCAGATACTCTAAGTGAGAAAAACAGACAGAAGGAAAATATTATTTTGGTTTCTGTGTGTATGGTGGGGAACATGGAAACGTAATAACAGTTATAAAAAAAAGTTTTTCCTTGAGGCTAAACCAGACCAAAATTCATCATTATTAGGTTTTCCACATGTGGCTGTGTCTCTTGGTAAACAAGAGTTATTGTTGCATAGCCTTTCTCTGAGATTGTGTCTTCTACAGTGTGATAATATATATAGGCAGTTTTGGGTGGTTTTTTTGGCATGTTTTAATTGATACCCTTAACTCCATAAAGTATTTTGTCAGTGCTGCTCAAAATCTCACAATTTTAGGAAGGAACCATCTATTACAAAAGCAACAGCAATGTGCCAAGACCCAAAGTTGCAAGACACAGTAACTCCAGTTAAATGATTATATTAAGATGTATTTACCTATAAAGACCTCATTTTTAAAAAAAATGGAGTATCTACAATTCCCTTCCAAAATGAAATATAAATGGATAGCATTAACTACACTTTGTGGGGAACTAATCCTTAACAGGAATGTGTTCTTGAATCATATCCATATCATGGAACTATTCATGCCACGCCAGAAACAGAAGGGTACAAGGCTGTGTGCGATACATCACGATACAGTAAAACACACACCATATAGCTGACAGCAGTCCTAGCTAATTTATGTTGGCTGAGCTGTATCTGTACAACAAAGGTCAGAACTTGACCAATAACCAGCTGAAACATATGAAGACACTTTTGTGTAAGAACATAAAATAAACAATATATTTCCTGAAGTTAGCCATAAATTGTCCTTTTCAATCGTCCCACATTTGCTTGTATCTGAATTCACATCTGACAAACAATTAGTCCAACACTGCAAACTGAGGAACATGGTCATTAATAACTGTAGAGCACAGCTGGCCTTAAGTATTCAGACAACACTGTTCATGTTCACTTTAGGTCATTTGAGATGAACAGGTTTATACACCCTACTATGTTCCACAAGCTTACAATTATGTATTCAGAATCTGAATCAATTAGGTACTCAGATACTGGCAAATAGGAGATCATGAGACCTATTCATTTAATTTTCATCATTGCCATTTAGTGAGGAAATGACTCAAATCCTGTTCACATTGAAAGTACTGGGAAAACTCTCACTCGTATGAGAACAAATCCTGGCCTCATTAAAGAACTTTTCATTAAAAAGCTTTAGGGGAAGCAAGTTGCTGTTGCCATATTATTCCTTCTGGGTCATGTGGAAGAAGTTTGAATGCATCTATTTGGAACAAATTTGCCTTCTTCCCTCTTCTATTTCCATCCCAAACCTGGAAACCTCTTTTATTAAAAAAAAACTCAGATGAAAGATGCACTATGTTCTGCTAGTACTTCTATCAGTGAAGCACAAGCATAACCTCCCCTGAAGCATGGGATGTGCATGACAAGATACTTCTGTACCCAAGACAGACTGACTATTATTGTCAATAACTTAAGGGCTTTCAAACCTTTCTCTGCTCTTGCCCACCACAGTGTACATGTAAAAGGTAGGTCTCTTTTTCATCCCTTTGAGTTTTTCCTGGGACATGAAGACTAAAAGATCAGCTGATAAGTTACATATTTACTTTTGATAACTTTATGTGCAACTTGGATACTCTGTGATGACCTCTCTCTACATTTAGTTCTTCCCAAATATAGTTTTATAGGCTCTTAATTTTCTTTTTTTTTTATATATAAGAGACTATATCTGGTATCAAGACAGGCTGGGGATGAACAGATGAAGAGCAGCCCTACCGAGAAGGACTTGGGGGTGCTGGTGGATGAGAGGTTGGACATGACCCAGCAATGTGCACTCACAGCCTAGAAAGCCAACTGTGTGCTGGGCTGCATCCAAAGCAGCCCCTCTGCTCTGCCCCTTTACTCTGCTGAGACCCCACCTGCAGTGCTGCATCCAGCTCTGGAGGCCCCAGCACAGGAAGGACATGACCTGTTGAAGCAAGTCCAGAGGAAGCCACCAAGATGATTAGAGAGATGGAACAGCTCTCCTGTGAGTGAAGAGTAAGAGAATTGGGATTGCTTAGGAGGGAAAAGAGAAGGCTTTGGGGTGACCTAATTGTGGCATTCCAGTACGTAAAGAAGCCTACAACAAAGATGGAGAGGGGCTTTTTACAAGAGCAGGTAGTGACAGGACGAGGGGGGGGATAATTTCCAACTGAAAGAAAGTAGGTTTAGATTAGATGTTAGAAAGAAATTCTTTACTGTGAGAGTGGGAAGCCACTGCATCAGGTTGCCCAGAGAAGATGCGGATGTCTTGTTCCTGGAACTATTGGTGGAAGGTTGCATGGAGCTCTGAGGAACCTGATCAGTGGAAGGTATCCTTGCTCACAGCAGAGGGATTTGGACTAAATGAACTTTATGTTCCCTTCCAATCCAAGCCATTCTATAACATGAAAGCTGACTTGATACTTGTCATGACTCAACAATAGGGAGTGTAATGTTCGTTATAAATTCTTGTCAGGCTGAACAAAGACCGGGACATATGTCAGGAAACTCTTATGTTTTATTGCACGGTTTTATATAACTCCAGCAACCAGCCCAATGTCTAGACTCAAAAGGTATTGGCTAATATTCCCTTAAATGCTTACAATACACTTCTACAAGAGTGAAGGATAACAAGACCGCAATTTTGTACAGTACACTTCACAAGTCTCACAACAAACTCCTAAAAGGGGCTGGTTCATAAGCCACAACACCTCCACAAGCTCCTCCCTCCCACAGAAAACTTCAATAAGGATTATGGGATAGAATACAATAGCCATATTTTGCCCAGGCAAACCAAGGGAAGAAAACAAGGAATATCACCAGTCCCTGGATTCTGCTTTGGTGCTGTCATGTGGATGGTCCAGAGCTGGGGTTGCAAGACACAGAAGAGAAAAGTGGAGAGCAGATGAGAAGAGAGGAAAAGAGGGAGTGAGAGGGCCCAATCTCTGTCCAAGAGAGAAGGAGGGGGACAAATCAATTTTCTTTTATAATTGTGTATGTCTCTTAAGTAAATCAGACTTTTTGTACATTTTTTTCACGCGTGCAGAGGCAGTCCTTCTCCAGGAAGTGAGCTGGGGGAGGCTGAGCACAAGTCTCAAGGTGGAGCAGGAAGCTGACTCAGCACAGCACTGCCCCACCTCTGTGGGACCATACCCTCCAATTACACATTTCCTGTAGCAATACTCAGAATGTCTGAGACAAAGCATGCTTAGGTCTCCTCTACAACACCCTCTGCTGTATTCACTCTTACAGATTTCTTGGTAAAGAAGATCCAGCAGCAAAACTCAATATGCGCTTTTAAAGAGAGTATAAGAGAATACAAGGTGTATGGTTCACATAAGTAATAAAGGAAAAGCACAGATAGATAAGGGTGTTTAAACTTAATTAACTTTTTAAGTCTGGTCATGCCATTTAAAGCATCCTAGTTGTTCAGCCTGGTTACTTAAAATTAACTGATTTTGTACTTTTAGAACTTATTAACAGTATCATTGCAATAATTATTTAAAAAAATTTTCAATACAGTTTACAATTCAAACAGTTCAATTAAAATATTTAATTTTGCCTATATTAATTTCTTGATTTTTCAACAGCAAAATAAAATGCTTTCTTTTTCAGGTAGATGAGATGGTGGGTGAACAACACTATAGAAAGTAATCATGTGATGGGCCTTGAAAAATCATAAAACTTTTTTCAAGGTCTCCCTCAGCTCATAATGTAGACAAAAGTAGACTGCTTTCATGTGGACTATGAAGAAATGCCTTACGAAGCAAAACGCTAGTGTTTTATGAAGTGAAGTACTTTATGAAGGAGTTGAATGTGAAAGTGGTACATTCATAAAGATGGATTATTTCTCAGATGCAAGAGGATTCTAGAATTGCTTATTATGGTCATTTGTATGGGGTTTGGAGAACTATTTAATGATGTAAATTTAGATGTTGCTAACTCTTTGGGGAAGGTAACAATGTGAAAAATTAACATGGATATTGTTCTGAGCATCTTTTTCAGCAATTCAGAATAAACTCAGCCATTACAGTATTAATTTATCTTTACAATGGAGATTGCTCAAAAAAATATCAACAAATACTAAAAGATTTCTGAAGAAATGGTACAATTCAGAATGTTAAACTGACTGAAGAGATACTTCAACAATTGTTAATAAAACAAAACAATGCTGTTAGAGGATTACAGAACAATCCCAAAAAATGTATTACCTCTGTTGATTCAAAAAAAATTTTAAAAAAAGAAAAAAAAACCCCTAGAATTTTAACAATACGTTGTCATAATAAAATAATCTCCTTTTGTCATTGTGTTGGTGTTACACAGTCTAGTTTTTAATGGCAGAAAAAAAAAAAAGCCACAAAGGTGGCTTCTGTGAGAAGCTCCTAGAAGTTTCTACCATGTCCTACAGGACCAATTCTCTGTCTGGCTCTGAAGATAAACATGCTGCTGAGCCAATTAGAGAAGTTGGTAATGCCTCTTTGGTAGTTGGTAATTTAAGAAAGAAATTGAAACAAAAGTGGGGAGAAGCGGCAGTGGGACCCAGGCTGCTGGGAGGCGGTGGCCCCAGCCATCTTGGTGCAGCCTGTGGCGAGCTTTACTGGCCTGGCCACCTCTGGGAGAAGTGGTGGCAGGGCTGGGCCAGAAGACGCGAGAGTGTGGCCCGGCACAGCAAGGCGCAGCCTGCGGCAAACTCTGTTCTATCTAGCCACTCCTGGCCAGCCGTGCTGTGGGCGGAAAAGCAGAGCTGGCAGTGGCTACTTCTCTTTCCTGGCACCCTGCATGAGGAGAAACGTTAAATAGTACCAGCTTGGTGGTGGCCACCACCGCCCTCTTGAATGGTGGCGAGGCCACCTGTCTGGCGGTGGAGGCATGGCGAGCGATTCTCTGCTGCAGAAACGTGAACAAAATCGACCTTTCGGTGCTGCGGAGTCCCACAGAAGTCTTTGAACTGGTGGAACTTGTTGGCAGTGGTGTTTGTGGGCAGCAGATTTTTCTTTGTTTTTCTTCTGGTCAGAGAGGAAGAAGAGGTGAGAGCATGTAAGAAAGACAACATGGTGGACACTAGGGTCAGTGGAGAGGGAGGGGGAGGAGGTGCTCCAGGCATTAAAGCTGAGTTTCTTCTGTGGGCTATGTGAGGCAGGCTGTCCCCTCGCAGCCCATAGAGTCCACGAGGGATGCAGGAGTCCATTCGTGGCCCGTGAAACAAGGTATGCATGCTGAAGCAAGTGGATGCCAGAAGAAGCTGTAAAAGACTGCATGTCATGGACATGTGACTCACGTGCAGCAGTGTTGGGAAAACTGCTAAGCCTGAAATTAGAGGCACACAGGAGAAGTTCGTGGAGAACTGTGTCCCGTAGGAAGGACCCCATGGTACCACAGCAGAAAAACTCCTTTTCTTGAGTGAATGAAAAAACACCTCGGGTAAATTTCCACCTCACTTTGTCTCCCTGTGCATTCAGTGGGAAAGAAGGAGGGACTGGGGAGGAAAGAAGAGTGTTTTAAAGATTTATCTTACTTCTCATTATCCTCTTCTGATCCTGTTAATAATAAATTTACCTTTATAGTTTTAAATTAAGCCTTGTCTTGCCTTAAAGTATTTCTCTCACAATTCTTACCTTAACTCATGAACCTTTGAGAGATTTTTTGTGGGTGCCTGATGTTTAACCAATGTCAAACCATGACTGCCATGTTTCTAACATGTGGATTTTGGGGGAATGAATGTTTCAGAACTGGGGGAATGAATGTCACAGAACTCCAGGAATGTGCAAAGCAGAATTAATGCTTTGTCACAGAGATTAAAATAGAAATAATCCCCCAGCAAAGTGCTGGTCATAAGATTGATCTTATCTAAATTAAGCCATCAAGGAAAAAATGTGTCTTCAAGGTTATTGTGGAGTCTTGATTTTGTTAAATGTACCTGAATATTGAGAATCATGTTTGTATGTATGTTCTTTCTCTTCCAGCCCCTCATATTTGGACTGACATTGCAGCACTGACCCAGAGTGAGCACAGATGCAAGATAGGATGGATATAATTAAAGCAAATTCAGCGTTATCCACAGCCATGTGACATTTTTCACTGAGAATGTAACATCCGTTAAGCAAACGAGACAGATCAGCATTATTCAATATAGCAACCTTTAGGCAAATGAGATGGATCAGCATTATTTTCTTACTGGCCCTGCATTCAGAGTGATTCTCTTGAAGGACATAGGCTTGAGGGTCTTAGATCTTTTGCAGTGTCATGAGACAACAAGCAAAACTGTTTATAATATCCAGTTTGTATACAGCCCTGCAAGTGTATTGCGGAAACACACGTTTCCATCACTCCAGTGATGAAAGGCACATCCACCACATTGAAACAATGAAGATGTCTTAGCGAGTACTCCCTCATGACTGTTGCCAAATATTTGTGAGTAATCCCATCAAGGGATTCCAGGCTTGGAATTACGTGAAGCATATAGGTGCCACAGGATGTTTAATGAAGAGGTAATTGCAGCCTGCCTAACCAAACACTTTCTGGTTGTATCCTACAAATGCTTTATCAATACAAATTTTGTCATTGTTCATATAGGAGCTATACCTTTTTCTTCCCCAGATAACATACTGGATAACAACAGACAAACTACATTTACACAACCAAGAATATATCTGAGTCTCTATTTTGTTGTGCTTTGTTAGTGGCCTGTTCAGACAAAAAGGCAATGCTGCAGCAGAGCTGCAATGAAGATAAATCAGAAATAATGTTAGTTTCAATGAAATTACTGCTCCCTTATAATAAGGTAACTAAATTTAAGAGTCTTTGCTGCTAAAGATCTTTATTATTATATGATAATTTTCACTAATGAAATACATCTTAACTTTGGATGATCAGTCTATGATTTTTTTTAAGCGGTGCAAGTAAAAATAGGCTTTCTTCTCATCAGGGACACAGTTACTTGTGCTTGTGGATGAGACAGAGTAAAGGATCCAGGGCTGTCAAGCAATGACAGTTTGTATGAAACATTTCAAAGAAATTGGAATGTGAAAAAATGTCTCAGGGACACAGATAAGTAAGTTATTTAAGAAACAAGTTCAAATTCATGCAAAAATAAAAGCTTCTCCTGCCAAATGAGTGAAACTTGTCAAGTCTACTAGATCTCTTAATTAACTGGGAACATGAAAGAAACTCCCTTCGAGGTATTTGAGCTTGCAGGCATCATGACTAGTTTCTTTTGCAGAGTATAAAATGAACAATGCATTTATTAAGCTCATAAAGCAACTTGGATGAGCTGAAAATACAGATGACTAATCAGGGGAGAAATTAAATTATTCATAATGTGGAAACACTCACAGTGGAAGGACGGAAGGGTTAAAAATAGCTGGCAAATTCAGATTTTGATTATACTGCAGGGCAAAGTAGGACTTGGATATGTCAAATCCAACCCGCTCAAAATCCCTTTTTTTCAAAATTCGAAGGTCTATACTATCTCTAACAGATCTTTGTAAACATATTTCATAGGAATCAG
The DNA here is from genome assembly GCA_013397795.1 of Orthonyx spaldingii. Classification (NCBI taxonomy): domain Eukaryota; kingdom Metazoa; phylum Chordata; class Aves; order Passeriformes; family Orthonychidae; genus Orthonyx; species Orthonyx spaldingii. The sequence continues at coordinate 223,866 of VZTJ01001433.1, forward strand.
AAACCTAGGAATCTCATTAATAACAAAATAAACCTAACAGTTCTGCAGATGATTTGACTCTCTTATAATAGTCCAGTGCTGTTCCACATACCATTGAATTGGAAAATGATGACAGAAGGAAATACACTTCTTGAAGCCTTAGTTTGTAATTTGTTGCAATTTGAGGGGATTATGTTGGATAAAAATGTACAAACAAAAACCCACCACTTCCTCACTAGTATATTTATTTTTTCTCTCTTCTGCACCTAATAGAGACTGCTGGCCAAAAAAAGTTGGCTTTAAAATAACAAACAAACCCCTGAAAAACAAGTTAGCAGCAATTCCACTTGCCATAATTTTAGCAACATATTTTTGCCCTTGGAAAAAATCCTCAGAGTTTACACATTCAGCACTTTCTGAAAAATTGTCTTTGAAACCATTGATCTGAACACCTGAGCTGCTAATCCGATCAAAATTACTAAGCTTGGAATACTCAGTTCTCTGTGAGTGAAGGATTGGAAAGTAAGTCCTTCTTCAGATGAGATGCTTCTCCCAGTGGCAAGCACACAAGTAAGCCTTAGTGTATTGCTGTTCCTTAGAGGAACAAATGACAATATCAATGTGAGCAAGGACTATAAGAACAGACTCAATCAAGAGCAGACTTAAACAGGAACAGAGAGTGCATGTTAACAACAGAGGCAATCAAGAGAGTCAATCAAGGACAGAAGGTGCATGACAGCAAGATTTGTTTTGCTCTTTGTTTATCTTTCTTTTTTTTTTCCCTTTCTTTCTCTTTTTATTTTCAATTAATCTCAGTTCCCATACACACCAACAGTTAAATATTAACTGAAATATATTTACTAAAGCAAATGTTGCTCTGGGCCTTCTGGTCATCCTGGAAAAAAAAAAAAGGTAATTGTAGTTTAGGAAGTCTAAACTGGTATTTTAATTATATTTGTATGCTTTAAAGACCTAGAATTGAAATCTCTCATCCTTGAAGTACTGCATTTTAAATCACTACAGGGAATTTAATTCTAATGTTGAAAACTTTGTCATAGTTCTTCTAATCCCTCTCTTGTTTTCAAATGAAAAGAAAGATCGTAGAGAGCATGTGAAGGCCAAATGACAGAAAACCACTTTGAATGAAGGTAAATAAGATGTTATTTATTGAACAACATCCTCAGACGCGTGGTGTAATTTTGGGGTTTGTCCTGTACAGGGGCAGGAGTTAGACTGGATGATCCTTATGAGTCCCTTATAACTCAGGCTATTTTATGATTTTGTGATTGATTATGAGTAGCAAGCTAGAAAGGAAAGGACCCCAGTCCAGGAGGCCATACTAAGTGTATGAGTAGCTCTTTAGCTTCAGTGTACTTCTCAGTGCTCATGGATATCACATACAAATAAACTGCATCAGTTTACTATCAAATAAAAATCTGTGGAACAGCTAATGCTCCTGAAAATGGCTATAAACCTCTTCATGACTTTTACTGCTAGTGAAAAGTGAGACAGTAATTGGCTTAAGGAGAAAACTAAAAATTTGAATATCACTATGTTGGTTTGGCTTCGTGTAAGCTCTGCATCCACATTTGGACCTGATCCAGCCCAGCCAGGCAGGCTGGTGGGATTAACTCAAACAGAGTATTTTTTTCTCCACAACTATGAGACTACTGCTATAGGTTTATTAAATGCCACCTTTATACTGCAGTAGAGAGAGGATGAGCAATACACATATATACCACACATCCCTGTGCTGGCTCACTAACTAACATCGCTCCTAATTCACCTCTTTCTACATCAGGACAGCATAGGCCATCAAACAGCAATTCAGCCCAGCAGTTCCTGATCTGAACTTGTTTTGAAGCCCAAACTCCTATAAGTATCAAGTCTAGTAGGAGTTTCAATAGAATGAAAATTGAATAATGTGAATTATTTACACTTGGGATATTTAGGTACACATACAAAAATTTCACAGCATTTAGTAACTGGACACCGTCACTTGCAAATGAACAAGTGAGAAGACTCTCACTTCCCAAACTACAGAAGAATCATTGAATAAAATATCCATAAACTGCATGAATAGATGTAGTCTTTATAATAAGGAAAAACTGACTGATCTTCTAGTTATGGAGGATTTGGGGACTTCTACATATTTATGTATTACATTGATGTGGAATTTGTAGTTTTCATATTACATTATCATTTATCAACATTGTCTCTTCTTTTCCTCAGGATCCTTGCTAAATTCCTCTGCTAAAGAAAGCTTGACCTGAGTGGAATTTCATGAGCATTTTTCAACTTATTTTCTATCAAAAAATATCTTGCCTTTAAAAACAAATCCCTTAGCTCCATAGAAAAGCAGCTCATGAAGGATAAAGTCAGATAGATGTCACACCAGAAACTACATGTTTGCCTCTGCTTCCCCTAGTGACTGCTCTTGCATTCAGTAAACCCACGGGTGTCAGGGAAAACTTGGTAAGCTGGACTTTCAGTGGCTCCATGCTCCACACAGACTGAATCAGCTGTAAGTTTTAACATCTTTGTCTTGTGAGATGTTGCAACCTCCAGTATGGGCTAAAGTAGCAAAGAACAGTTTCTGGTTTGACAGAAACTCCCAGTCCTGCACACTTTTTCCCCCCTTGTTTTTCCTTCCTTCCTTCAAGAACACATGATATATTCCATATATCTATTTAAGTGAAAAAGGAAATTTTTGAGGATCTCTTTGTTGAAATAGAAACTAAATAACCCCTGCTCAGTGCTTGAATATCTAAAAATTAGAAACAACATAGGAATTGATATAACATATCACCAATATAAAGGCAAGAGCAGAGACATTTGCAAGAAGATTCAAGAACTGTTCAAAGATGCCCATATCCCACAAGGAATCTAGGGATATAGTGAAGGACAAAGACAAACAAACAGAACTTGATTATGCAGAAAACTTGAAGTGTCATTATCTGAAAACTTTTAGATTTTTTCTCATTGCTCTCATACCTTAAAAATATTGCGCTCTTCCCCTCCAATTTCCCCATTTGCTTACATATATATGCATTTAAAATATAATAGGAAAATTTGTATTTGGTTAAGATTAAAGAAAACATATCAGGGCTAACAGCTTTTATGCAATTCAGTGACTAGGATAGGAAACTCCTACCTGCCAATTCAGCCATTTGAGAAAGTGGAAATTTTGGTCATTTTCTTTAGGTTTATGTCCCTTCAAAATTCTGTCTTTCCAAAATTGTGCTGAGACTTTTGGCCTCAATTCCTGTGAAAGTGGAAATCCTGTACCACTCAGGAAAAACCAGAATGTTACAGAGTCTTGTTTCAACAACAGACATACTGATTAAAGAGTGCTTCTTGCTGGAAGCAGCTTGGCTCAGAGAGGAATGGCTTCAAGCATGTGCCAAGACCTTTTCTTATAAGAGCTTCGCATTTCATAATCATGGATTTTAAACTTGAATAGGTGTCCTAAAGCTTCTAGGGGCTTATGCAAATTGAACCAAATCATTTAGTACTTGTCCATTATTAAAGCTCACCATTTAGAACTATTTTAATTACACAGATTAGGTCAAATAAACAAGATAATACTATATTTTGCAGGAGATATTTAAAGATCTTTCAAGTCCCAAGAAACAAAGGATCAACAGGATTAGAAAGTCTTTTTGTGTCCCAAATTACAAGCATATCAGGTTCAGTAATAAGAAAGTATTTACCAGAGGTAAAAAAAGAAGATTCAAGTTTGATATCAAAGTACGTTATCACCCTAGGAGGTACTAATGGGAATTGTTGAAGAAAAATAGAATAGCCCTTCCTGTATTCATTTCTGCAATTCATGTGTCAAGGGTATCCATGTTATTAAAAAAAACTAACAAAACAAACAGAAATCATTTGATATGACAGGTGCATGAGATTTTGCAGATCTGAAAGGATCTTTGCAGATTAAAGTATGTGGAGAAAAACACAGATAAAAAGAAAGTGTGGAGTTTTCATGTAAAACAGGAACAAAAAGACAATGACTTTGCCTAGAATACACAGAGGTAATATATCAACTGGCAAGAGAGTTATTGAAAAATTGACTCCTCTAAAACAATAGAGAAATCATGCACTTTTAAGCTAGGAGATAAAGACTTGCAGTGCTTTTAATAATGCAGGTGCATTAAAAATCTTCTCAGGTTCTTGGGCTGGGTCTGATCAACATTGGAAAACCATAGGTTAATGCAGTAAATTGCTAATACACTTCATGGAACCACATATGGGTTTATATAACTGCATAAAAAAGGGCAAGTTCTAACACTAAAGACATGTCAGCCACGAGACAGATTCTGGCCATAAGGTAAAATAATTCATATGCAATAACCCTTCAACATGAAATGTCCCTGGGGATATAAGGACATATGTAAGCAATACCAATACACATATCTAAAAATGTAAAGGTTACAGTATAAACAATAAAACCAATCTTGTTGATCTTGTGCCATTTCTGGATAGTATGCTCTTAGCAAAAAATATCACAGGAGATGTTAGAACCCTGAGATTTTCTAATCACATGCAAGGTTCATTACAAAACACACCTGGAAAGTTGGAGATTTGTCTGTAGTCTACAGCTCGCAAAAATTCTTTTAAGATGGGCACAAGTAATTTAATTTCAGTATTTATGGATGTTAAGAAATGAATGATGATATAAACTGCTATATCATGTATAATGTCATTGATTTTTATCCAGAAATACTGTAACTTGACATCCATTTTGGGGGACATTAGTAGATTTCCTTCATGAAATCATAGGCTGATTCTGATCTTACTGAAAAATTGTGAAGTTGGGATCTGGTACAGTACAAATCCTAAAATTATTTTTTTGCAAGATGTAATGATAAGCAGTTATAAGAAAAACTTTAATCCCTCAGTTCTGTTCCCCTTTATCTATTTTTTCAAGCTTCAAGCCTACCATCTATTTTTTCTTTCTTCATTTTATCCTTAAACTCCAAGTTAAGAATACCTTCTTCTTCTTTCAAAATCCAGCTCATGGGAGATGAACCAACTATATTCTCTTATCACATACCTTCTGCTAGAAATCAAGAGGCAAACACATAGTACATAAGAAGAATTTGAAACCATACCTGGAAAACAGGTAAAATTACGGACAAGCAGTAGTACTCAATTTAAATCCTGCTCAATTAATTTGAGGACTACTAGCAGAACCTCTTTTGTCCTTCTATCTGCTGGTCACATTACCATGGTATTAATTTCCCTCACATTTTACGTATTTTTTTTATTACCGCCATATTAGTACCCTTTTCTTCTAGCTCCTTGAATCATATGATTTTCATTAGAGGTATTTGGAGGAAACTCCAAACCAAACCGTGCTTGGCATTCTGCTACTAACAGCATAGGACAAAAACACAGAACACCATACCAAATCAACCAGTGGTTTTTATCCATTTCCACATTCCCAGTCTGTCTACTGCTTTGGTTTGGCAAAATACAATGAGCAGACCTGGAGAACATCAGTCTGGGAGAAATAAGTTGAAAGAATTACCTTTAATGATATCTTTTTCCTTTCGTCATTAATTTCCCATGCATTTTATTAACTGTATTTAGCAATATATAATTGTGCATGTATTTGGATCATTATTTTTTACACCAACCACATTACTCATTTGACTTAAGTGAAATCTATCTTAGCTACACTTTTATTACAGCTTAACCTAATTTATCCCTCTCAAAAAATTGATTAAAAAAAAAAGTTAGCATACAGTTTCTACTTGCTATCACATTTTTTCTTCTCATGTTAAATACAAGGTCACTATTAGGAAGTAGCTATTATATATCAGCATATCCAGATGTTATATGCTTCAGTCAAGGGAAAATCCTCAGGGCCTGATTTTCCTTGCTTGTATTTTTTACAAAACTGAAATTCTCTTGATATGCGTAAGGGTAACTAAAAATAATTGCCAGCTTGAAGAGAGGGAACTGTATCTTGCAGTGCTGGTAAAACCAATTTCAAACAGATCATTTTATTACAGACTCCTCTAAGAAGTGAACCCATACTGAGGAGCTCAGAAACGACTTGAATACCTATCTTGAAAACACTTACACACTTATTTTTATATACGCTCATTTCTGATTGCAAATAAATTCAGTGAAGTTGAAGTGACTTCATCTATAAACTTTAAGCTAAAATAGGTTTCCAGGTATGAATCGTTTTCTTAATCCACTCATGACACCTGTCACTATTTTATTTACTCTTCTAAAAGGAAGACTGAAAAGAGTAAACTTTAATTACCTTAAATGTAATATTTCTTTACAAGCTCTTATTGTCTATGGCAGAGGGATGGTTTTACCACTATAGATGATAGGTTATGCAATAAAATTGATATTATGCATTAAAAAAAGAATGTTCAAAGACTATATGTTATATATTGATCTACATATTTAGTGGAAGTAAGGATGGAAGTTACATTATATATTCCTCCACATCCATTTTGATATAAGTACTAAAAGTCTGGTGATGAAAACACTCAGATTGCATTCCTCACTGTACCTGGAACCACAACTTACTGTAAAACAGTAAGGGTAACTCTGACTGATTGCATTCTTCAGTCAACCTCTCTGGGATATCACTCCTACAAAAGCTTTGAAATCAGCCTGAGGGGGTTTTTTCAGCTCTTTCATTGAGATCTAAATTTTCAGGAACTGTATATTTCCAGAAACTTGAACAATACCCTTGAACAATATGCTTCTCTGTTATTATTTTTTCAGAGAAACCTTGTCCAAAGTTGAATCAGCTTTATGAAAGCATATCAGATTTAACAGCAAAATCTAACTGAAAAGCCATACCTCATTTCTGTTTCCTTGGTACTCTCCTGAAAGCTAATGATCAAGGCACTTTAAAAAAAAATATTTTAAAATATTTTTTTCAAGATGAGAAATTATCTCAGATTAAACAAAAATATCAGGTTTTAAATTGAAATTAGTATTTTGCTTGAATAATACCTTTGAGAGCATAGATAATACCATTATCTAACTTTTGCATTGCTATAAGCTGAAATAAGAAAAGGTATTTGTTAGAGGTATATGTATCATGCAGGATCCAAGAGGAATAAGGCTGTGGTCCTCCGTGTGCCCAGTTCTACCAGTATTGATACTGAAGACGTGCTCCCAGGAGACACACACACAGAAGCCCACATATACCCTAAATATATACATGTCAGTGTGGTTGTCCACACAGATCACAGAGAGAAACTTGGAGACCCACAAGTGCATCGACAGCACCAGTGGCCTCATCCTGCTTTCCTCTGGGGCTAGGCAGGATGGAGGCCAGCTTGTTACAATATTGTGCATACATATGTCTATACATCTATATATCTATGTCTACAGGCACTCACTCCCTTAGTCTGAAAGATGACTGGACTGCTGCTCCCGATGACTCATGGGAATTGGTTTCCCACATGGTTGCTGGAGATGATGTCTCCCCCGGGACCAACCTGCGAGGTGCCCGGACAAGGTGGTCATTCTTTGGGAGGCCTTCATTTGGGTTCCCTGTTTATCCCTGTGCTCTTCTGAGCTTCTGCAGATGGGCTGATGGCCCACTGTGGTCTGCCTGGGAGTTGTTTGGCAGGGGATTATTTGGGCTTTCCCTTCTACCATTGTCTGTCTGCTCCTCTGTGAGTGTGCAGATAAGATTTATCACATAATCCTACAGTACTGAAGTGGACTATATCCAAATGAAAAGCTCAGTGTAAATCTAATGTTTTAATGTTTTTCTCCCTCTTGTGCTAGCAACTATAAACATCTCTTACATGTTGTGCTGGTTTTGGCTGGGGTAGAGTTGATTTTCTTCACAATGGCTGGTGTGGAACTGTGCTTTGGATTCGTGCTGAACACAGGGTTGATAATAAAGAGGTGATTTTGTTATTGCTGAGCAGGACTTACACAGAACCAAGTCCTTTTCTGCTTTTCATGCAGCCATGCTAGCAAGGAGGCTGGGGGTGCATGGGAGGTTGGGGGGAGACACAGCTGGGACCAGTGACCCCAACTGACCAAAGGGATATTCCAGGTGCTATAACATCATGCTCAGTATAAAAGGTGGGGAGAAGAAGGAGGAAGGGGGGAACATTTGGAGTGATGGTGTTTGTCTTCTCAAACAACACTCATGCGTGATGGGGCCCTGCTCTCCCAGAGACGGCTGAACAGCTGCCTGCCCATGTGAAGCAGTGAATGAATTCCTTGTTTTGATTTGCTTGGATGTGTGGCTTTTGTTTTCCCTATTAAACAGTTTTTATCTCAACTCATGAGTTTTCTATTTTTACCCTTTCATTCTCTCCCTGATCCTGCTGGTGGGGGAGGGAGCAAGTGGCTGCCTGGGGCTTGGCTCTTGGCTGTTTTAAAAACATGACACATTCATAACATTTTATAGCTAGTGTTATATGATTGATTTCAGTCCTTTCTTTAATTGTAACATGTCTTTTTTGACTTTTACCCCAAAGGTTGCCCAATGTTTTTCATTTCTTTCCTGTATCTATAATTTTAGACTTCCTCTATCAGGTACTCCAGTTTCCTTCTAACCATGTTTTATCATGACTTGCTGGAGAGAAGTGGGAAACTTCCCTTCAGCAATGAAGATTTCTCTAAAGCTGGTCATTGCTGCTTCAGTAAACAATGAGACCAGAGCATAAAATAAGGGGGAGTAACTGCTGACCCCCTGTATGCTGCCAGCTGGAGCAGTCAAAACAACTTAGTTGACACAAGAGATGGAAGAGAGCAACAACAGTGAATCTGGAGCAGCATCTCTTGGGAGGAGTCATGCATTAACTAGCATTCCTTTACAGCTTTAGGAAAGATTATGTCTGAGATGTGATTAAGATCCAATATTGTTAGTAGATTTATAGTTATGACAGAGTAATAAGTTCTTCAAGTTCATTAGATACTGATAAAGTCCACTGAATTTCACCAATAATCTTTGATAATTGGAGTTCCTAATAAAGCAAGATAGAAAATGAATCCCATGTATTTTTTCAAGGTGTTGAAAGACATTAACTAATCAATTCTCATATTTGATCTGGAAAATGAAACAACATGCGAAGTTAGGTTATATCAGATAGTTTCACACAAGATGTGTAGGTTATTACACCATGACTAAGGCAGAGACTAATTTCTGCAAATTTATGCCGAATCTATTTCCCCTTTTAAGGTAAAATACTATTTCATGTAATAAATTCCAAATGTTTTTGCTGATAAGTTTTTCCTAGGGAACTTCAAATTTTGCCATTTACTGATACGCAGAGCAGAAACATTGAAACATATACAGAGTATGTATACCCAATCAGAGAAATTAGAGAGTGGTGAGGTGTGTGTATATATATGGCAAATATCAATAAATGACTGGCTTTCTCAGATTTGTCATTCCTTAAATTTCTTTCCATTGAAAGCATATTTAATTTTTGAGGAATAAACACAGTATTACTACTTGCATCTGCAGTAAATGCCATTCAGAATACTTCCAGCTCCCACCTTTACATCTAGTACAGTTGGACATTCTTTTATTTTGTGTTTAAAGCTTCTTTAAGAGCAAAATCATGTTCTGTACAGGCCTACAGTTCTTCTTTCATAGTGAAGAATTTCTTTATCTTCCTGTTAAGGAAATCCTTTCTAGAACTGGTAATTATTTCACACTGTTACAAATGGTTAGTGCAAAGAGGTAGAGATATTCCACGGGGATTATTTAGACAAAATTTGGCTATATCTACATTAGCTGTAAAATCTGTACATTATAGGTCAACTTGAGCAGTTCTGTAGAAGAAAAGAGCTAGTGCAGACATCCACTTCATATGCATGTCAAAGGATATTATTTTAGGGCAACTCTAATGTGGTGTCAAGTTAGACTAGTCATAATAGTTAGAGTGCATTAAGTGTACATGTCCTGATTTAGTCACCTTAAAGGAATACAGTGATGCATTCATGTCCAGTGGCAATGCACAGCAAGCAACGGCAGTTGGTAAACTGGATTGAAAAGTATGCTCCTGATCTGAATTAAAATATTAATATGAACACATCCTGTAGCATGTAAACCCCAAATTTAAGAAAAAAATCCCACTGTCAGGATTAGAGTATGTAAACTGGATAATGATCTACAGAGAGAACAAGTACATGATAGTCTCTACTCAGCATTTAGCTGGTTATAAAAAATTACCAAAGTCAATATTTCATGGAAGTTTGTTTTTCTTCTCTATATTTACATGTCTTCCATGATACTTACACAGGTCTTTCTAGTAAATGCATTAAGATTTAAGGTGGAGACCTCTCCATGTTATCCCAAACTCAAAATTACTAGGAAAGGTTTAAAGATTTGGTGAAAACAATCTTACCATGGATTTGAAATGGGTTTTTTTAGCAACAAAACTTTGACTAGTGCCTACGGAAAACAGAATAAAAGAAAAACAGGTCTAAAGATGGCTTCAGAAGAAATGTGATAGCTCTGCAGTGACTGTAGAGATATTTTTATATGGATGATTTAAAATATGCTGTTAAAAGGTTAAATTACGTATAACTCATATAATATGCCAAAGGCTCCAGATTCTTAACTAGGACAGCTCTGTCTTTTGTGAGTATCGGCAAATCTTGGGGCAATAGATGTTCCTTTACAAGTCACCTTATTTAAATCATGAAGTAGCTAAAAAAGTACCTCCCAAGGGCCTATTTTTCAAAACTAATTTTGGAAAATATTCTGTTTTGAGGCACAGTTGCCTCTAGCTAAACGCTTGTTGACTGGAATGCCTCAGCTATAACTGCACAGTTAAGATACAGCTTTTCAGCTGGCTGGATTATGTCTTGTAATTGCTCTACTTACACTATTTGAATTCATGTATGCATAATGTGAAACCTAATGTGAAATCTACATCCTTTGTGATGTCCCTGCTTTCTAACATAGCCTTCAAAAACCCAGGAGCAATTTTGTTCGTCACATGCTCTCCTGCTGTCAAGCGCAAAATCAACTGAGGCAATGCTAAAGGTTGGGCTTGGTGTTTGTAAAAAGCAATGTCTGCCCTCTTATCACCAGTGTCATACTGCCTTGGTGTGACCTTCTGTACCCTTTGTTAGAATCAGAAATTTCCCTTTTTTTTTCATGTGTGCTTTAGGACAAGTGGTATTTCCTTTAAGAAAGAACACATTATCTAAAACAGCGGCTTCTAAATGCAAAAAACTGTCAGGGTAAGAGTTATTATTGAAATAAAAAACATTTAAGTGTTGTCCTAATTCCAAAATATGGGATCATTTTTTTTCTTTAAAGACATGCTCTATTTGAGTTCAGTCTACACATCTGTTCTCCTTGCTTCTCTTGAAGCAGACTCCCACAGACACAATCTTCCATATGGTGGACACTTCTTGAGTATTTGAAGTAACACTGTTTGACACTTTGGTCTTTGGAAATAACACTTGTGAAATAACCTGCAATCCTTACTTCAGGATAATTTTTCTTGAAGTAGAATTAGGCACATTTGTAAATCTTTACAACTGTTTCCCAGATAATATGACTAATAGACGAATAACACGCAAATATGTGTATTTTTATGCAAATAAAAATATAATTGTAATAATAGCAACTGCAGAAATGGGAGCTTTCCTTTCAGGAATATTTATCATTTAGATGTCTGGCTGATAGAAGTATACATACTTTTCTGTGCAGATAGCTCAACCTAGAGCAAGTGCAGTATTTACACATAGTTAAAGTATAGGTTTTTGTTTGACATCTCTACTACATTATTCAATTGGACAATGATGTTTTCCCATCTTGCTTTCTAAGAAAGACTTCTTTCTTATCCTCTTTCCCACACCATGGTCTTTTTCCCAGCTTCTATAGTCCTCAAGCTCTAGCCCCTGTAAACTTGCTGGCACTTTGGGCTGCTTACCTGATACTTCACATCTTCCATCCCATTTCTCATTTCCATAATTCACATATGAGTCTTAAAGAAAACACCCCATGAAAACACCTGATTTATTTCAGATCTTCATTCAGATTTGAAGTACTGCACACATTCTTTTTTTTTTTTTCCTTTTTCATAGACTGAGGGCAGTTACTCTTTTACATGCCCTACATGGTGTAGTTTGACATCTCTATCACATGGTTTTGCCTAAGAAGGTACTATGAGCTTGGTGGAACTCTGGGTCTATCAGTTCAGAGCTAATTAGGACCCTGTCTGCAGTTTAGTTAAATAAAGTATCAAGGAAGAGAACATAAAGCATAAATATATGCTTTTAACATAAACATATGAACATGTTTGATGTCAAGGAAGGACATTGGTAGGACAGACAATAAGGCCTAAGATGTGTCAGAGAAGAAATCTTATTAGATGCTGGACCTCAGTAGCCATAATGGTTTTGAAGAACCAATAGTAAAGATTGCCTGGGGAAATATTCCTGTCTCCGTCTCTGGAAGTCTTTACAAAAATATTAGAAAAGCACATCAGGAATGACACGCCTATGAACAATTGCTCTAGGCAGGAGAATGGACTTGAAATTTTCTTTAAGATCCCATCTAACTGTGAGAGCAAATAGATTTTTAACTCCTTCCTGCCCTGATCAAAGCATTTGTAATAGGGCACAAATGGGAATATTCCATTTGGAAGGGTTTTCAATATCACAGTGCATTAGACTTTATGCTGATGAACGTGTAAGACTGAAGCATGTGGGAAAAAAGCAGGAAAAGACAGGCACCAATGGACTTTTCATGACATCTGCTCTAGGAGTCTAGTCTGGCAAGTTTTGTCTACATTTATAACTATGAATATTAGCACTTTTGTGGAATCTCACATTTTCACCACATTTATTACACTAGGCCTATTTGCACCAAGCTGAATCTCATCCTCGTAGCAAAGAATACCAGTAGTGTCTTGAACTGCATTAGGAAGCACATTTCTAGCAGTTTCAGGGAGATAATTCACCTTCTCTCCTCAGTACTGGTGAGGCCACACTCAGGTTGTAGGGTCCAGTTCTGGTCTCATCAGAATGGGAGACACGGACCTACTGGAGCAAGTCCAGCAAAGAGCCACAAAGATGACTACAGGACTGAAGCATCTGTTGCATAAGGAAAGACTTAGAGAGCTGGGACTTTTCAGCCTGGACAAAAGTAGACTCAAGGGGATTTTATCAATCTGTACAAATGAAAGTTGGGAATGAGGAAGAGGGAGGTAGACTTTTCTCCATGGTGCCCACTGACAGGACAAGAGGCACAGATTTTTTTAAAAAACCATGAAAATATCAACACAGGAAATTCCATCTGAACATAACCCTCCCACTCTTTTTACTTTAAGGGCAGTCAAACACAGGAACAGGTTTCCCAGAGAAGCTATGTAATCTCCATTCATGGACATATTTAAAAACCCAACTAGGTTTCCTCAGAACCTGGGGTAACCCAACAGTCCTGGGCAACCTGCTATAGCTGACCTGCTTTAAGCACTAGGTGATTTCCAGATATCCCCTCCATCCTAAACTGTCCCGTGATTCAGCTAGTAGCTATTGGTAACAGTCTCCTGGACAGAGCTGGAAGTGCACATTTGCTGGCAAATATCTGAGAAGAAGGCTAGATCAATGGCTTTATGTGCGGAGCAATTCTGCCAAGCACTCAGCCATTCAGGGCTGTGGTGCTTTCGGCCTCCTCTCTTCAGTGCTGCTTGGTAGAGCCCTGAAGCAGCAGTTTAGGCCGCTCCAGGATACCCAAGGAAGAACTTCTGCTTAGATGAAGCTGTAGCGATCCTTGAACCCACAAACACTTTTCTTCACATGTTCTTCACAGTTCACTCCATGGCTTGAAATATATTTGCAGGAACATGTTTAGAGAAAGCATTGCAAATACTTCAGCACTGACAGATATTTCCTTTACACTATGTGTTGACACTTTAGCACCATAAAGCAGCAAGATAGATGTTACAGCAAAGAGGGAAGAGGTGTAGGGATTAGGTCTAAAAATAATTGAAATCTGTAATTTCAGTATTTTCCATGAAAGTGTACCTGTACAGCAAGGAAAAGAGTTAATCTCCAGACACATGCAGATCAACATCCAAGAAATGCTTTGTGACGTCTCTGCTTAAAATTCTAAATGTTAATTTGAAACACAATGTTCTGTGGGTACTGTTATGAAAGGAAGTGGTTTAACGAGGAATAACAAGGCTGAATTGATGAACTGTTTTATTCTCACATGAACACACAGAGAACTTTCACGAGTAGTCATGCTGCAGGTGGCTTGTTTCAACTTAAAGCTAATTCTAGATAATAAGACCTCATAGAGCGTGACTTTTTCCTCTAATAGGACTCCCTCAGGGTGTCACTGGTGATTGGAGGAGGTAAAAACTATGGCTATAAAAATGAACACAGTGTAAGTACCCTTGATTTCAACAGTATAGTATTTGGAACATTGTATTTTCCCTTGCAGCTGACTGTCAAATCAACTTTACTCCAATTTCAATGCAGAGGCTTCATGCAATTCAGAACTCCAGGCATTGCCAAAGAAAAGAGTGTATTTTCACCCACAAGCCTTTGGCAGATTTAAAAGGAAAAAGATTTCTTTATGTCCTGAAGATAACCAGTATTTCTGTACTTATCTGCATAGAAGTACACATTCACATCATATCCATCAGTCTGGAAGCATTTGGTAAACCTGAAATAAAGCCACATAATTGTGTTAAATGGGAACAGAAATTACATAGAGTCAGACATGCTTCCCTTGTTTAATATTCACCAAACTGTTCGTGTCTGGACACAAATAACCATATATCGTGTTATGTAGAGACAGAAGCCTCTGAAATGACTGGGGCTATGTGGTGGACCTGCCTAAGATTTTCCCATTACAAGTCCCCCAAAGAAAAAACATTTAAGCTTAAATTCCAAGTCTTATTAGAATATGAGGGGAAAATTTAAACTTGGAAGGGGTGGATAGAGCGAGGAGGTCAGCAAGACTAAAGACAATAAAAATAAATAAAGCCTATAACCAACTCTCTTGTACATTAAAGCAAGAGAGCTTCCTTCTCTCAGGTTGATTTCCTGCCAACGCAGCTTCTGGCTTGGAGAAATATCTGCTGTGCTCTCCACTTCCCAGGAAGTTTCCTCAGTGTTGCCACATTTTGGGGATTAGAGGTTTCCTCTCCTGAACATACTAGGCATGAGAGTTCACCTGATCTGTTCCCTCTCTTGCTCAGAGGACCATGGCCATCATACAACTCGCTGCACACACAGCTTCCCCTAGAAAACTAACAGAGATCCAGCCTCTTGCTTAATCCATGGCTTCGCCATCAGACCATGAACTGTGAACTCCCAGTGTTATGCCCACAATCTCACTGATCCCATGTTAGAGCAGAAGATCTAACAAGGATCTGGAGAAAGATAAACACAAGAAATGTAACATGTCTGTTCAGTTTCCCAGCTTTTCACACAAAGTCTCTATCAGACATCTAAATCCAAATACTTGCTTTAGGAACTTAAGTATCAGGAAAGCTAAATTTTTTTCTTAATAAATCAGGATTTTACTGGTTGTTTGCAAAAGGTAGGTATATAACTTGGATACTATAGATGAAGTTTGAAATAATATAGTTTCTTAGACTCAAAATTAAAGTTTAAACTTAAAATCTATTACTTTGACAGACATTAGAATTTAAAGATTTTCATTTCTTGAAAGGAAATGAAATCTTGAAATCAGAGAACAAAGTGTAACACACTCTGGAAAAATCAAATGCAATTGAAAAAAAAATTGGAAATTGAATTTATACAATGAAATGGATGGGGATGATATGAGGTGCAATGACAGGGACAGAAACTTGCCAATATTAAATTGCTGAAATCCACAAATCATGGAACGAAGTCAAACAAAGAGACATGAGAAGAATTAAATGAAATGCTAAAAAAAAAAAAAAATCTGAAGTGAAAACAAAAAAATGGAATGGGAAGACATGAAGTGCAGTGGAATACATCAAGTCTTGTTGAATTGATACTGAAATCTGGAAATCAGAGAAGAAAGTGTAACAGACACTGTAGAAAGGAGATATGATTAAGTAAATGAAATTGAAAAAAAAGAAGAAAATTTGGAAATGAAGTGAATAAAATGAAATGGATTGGGATGAAATTAGGTACAGTGAAAAGGACCAAAACTTGACAAAATTATACTCACTGAAATCTTGAAATAAGGGAATAAAGTCAAATTAAGAGACAGGAGAAGAAATTAATGAAATGAAATGCTAAAAATGTTTCTTCATTTCAAGAAAGGAAATGTAATCCTGCGATTTCAATAAGTATAAATTTGGCAAGGTTTGGTCCTTTTCTGTGCACCTTATGTCATCCCAACATATTTCGTTGTGTTTAGTCCATTTCCAAATTTCCTATTTTTATCCAATTGCTTTTGATTTTACCATATCTCCTTTTCAGTGCATTTGTTCCACCTTGTTCTCTGATTTCAAGATTTCAATGAGTATTAATTCAACAAGGTTTGGAACATTTCTGTGCACTTCATGTTTTTTAACATTCCATTTTATTGTTTTCACTTCCTTTCAGAATTTTTTTTAAAATTTTTTTTTTCTTGCATTTCATCATCTCTAGTCTCTTCATTTCACTTTGTCCCCTGATTTAAAATTTCAGTGAGTATCATTTTGGCAAGGTTTAATCCATTTCACTGCAAAAAACCAACACCCCACTGCTCAAAGATTGCTCCCTCCACACCTTTTTGCTGGGCAGCACCAATGTGCTGGGCACCTCAGCAAAAGGCTGCTTTTACTGCTCCACTTAGGTTTAGGGTTACGCTTAAGGTTAAGTTTGACAAAAACGCAAACCCTGGACCTTCAGAGACATTGCAACTACAAAAGGCACTCAAACAGGAGCGCTTCATGTCATCCCCTTACATTTGATTACAATAACTTCATTTCAGAATTTTCTTTAAATTGTTTCCATTGAATTTCATTTCAGTATAACTCCACCCCAGTCTGTTTGTTTCACTTTGTTCTCTGATTCAAGATTTCAATGAGTATCAATTCATCAAGGTTTGGAACATTTCTGTGCACTTCATGTCATCCCATTCCATGTTATTGCTTTCACTTATTTTTAGAATTTTTTTTTAATGGTATTTCATGTCATCAATTTCTTCTCCTGTCTCCTTGTTTTGCTTTGTCCCTTGATTTCGAGATTTCAATGCGTGTGATTTTGGCAAGGTTTGGTCCTTTTTACTGCACCTCATTTCACTCCAATACATTTTGTTGTGTTCACTCCCTTTCCAAATTTTCTTTTTTTTTTCCTATCCCCTTTTCTTTTATCATATATCCTTTCCAGAGTGTTTGTTACACTTTGTTCTCTGATTTTAAGCTTTCATTTCCTTTTATGGAATTAAATTTTTCATTTCAAGAGCTAGGGAATTAAATTTTTTTCTTGATTTGCTGATATTCTCTATGGGTGAATTTAGTTGTCTTTTATAATTATGCAAATTTAAAAGCAAGTAGTGCATATAGGACAATGTTTGGATGCATCAACTAAAGGTGCATCTGAACTGTAACTGCACCTATTTTCAGTTCTATGTACCTATATCATACTGATTCTGTTAACAGTAGTGATTACTATTAGGCTTTTCCTGCAAAACCTGAAGACATTATCTACTGAAACAAGACTTTGAAAGTTATGTTCAAATATTTTCTGTTCTACAAAGCTATTTAATTTCAAAGAAATCTCCCTCCACACTTTTCTGTGTTACACACACGTCGGTTGCTTAGATGGAACATATATTAAATCTGTCATTTCTCAGTGGAGGTGGTAAAACTGTGATTCACACATATAAGTGGCAAGCAGAGATGTAAATTTTTTTTCATGCAGCTTCTAGAAGTTTCTTTGTCTGATGGCTCCCTAGATGGTTTTCATTATCTCCTTCCTGAAACATTATCCTTCTTTTCAAAGATGAAACAGAAAGTCATAAAAATTCTGTCACTTCAGAAAAATAAATCCACTGCAGGGCCAACTATTTCCTTAGTGACCAAATGCTACTTGGCTTAAATGGGAGCTTTGTATCAGCATTTCATTGCACCTGCAACTTTATACTATGCCTCTCAGGATAACAGTTGAGCCCCTAGCTAAGGAGTTGTTGTGACCTATGTGTTTTCAATCATTCCATGACATTAGCTTTGTTCATGCTGACAAAGGAAATATTTTTCAAGCACAGGGTGCCCTTGACAAGCACTTACACCTCTTTTAAGAAAATTTTTGTATTCTGCTCATATAAAAGAACTAAGAACACGACCATTTACATTAATTTAAAGTGTCTACCATAATGGTACCAAGCTGCAGTTTCATAATCTTTACTTTTAGAAGGATTTAGGTGAGAATTTAAACATACTTCCAGAAATTAGGATGTTCCACATTGCTGGAATTCACTCTAAGGGTGAAACAAAATTAATTCCCTCCAACCTCCCCTCAGCATGAAACTTGTGCAACTGTGAAAGAATATGAATCATGCATTAGTGACATGGAAATAGGGTCTGCATTTAGCTGTCTTTTGTCCTGGTGCTGCAAGATGGGATCAGATCATATCACTATACCAGGTTAAGTTGGGTTCTGGCTAACGTTGCTCTTCTGCAGACAATATCATACTTGTCAGGACTCGATAGAATGAAAAGCACATCTAAACATGCTGACTGAACCTGAAAAGAAAAAGAAGAGTTGTCGGGTAAACATTATGGGATTGTTTATCACTAGCCAGTAACTCTGAGAAGAGAGAAGCAGTATGTGCTTAACATAGAAATAATACCTTTTGCAGTTGTTTCATTGTAATCATAAAATTATTTATAGTAGAAGTGATCTTCAGAGCTCGTGTGGTCCAAGATCACCACTCAGAGCAGATCTGATTGCTGAGACATTGAATACATCCAAGTAAAGAGGAGACAAAAAATGAATATATGAACTTTACTTTTCTTCAGGCTCTTCATTCTCTGACCTCCATTCTTTTTGTCTAGACTCCCACTGTCCTCCTCCCCCTTAGGTCTTATTATGCCTTTTTGCTGCAATCATAAATCAAATATGACACCAGTGATCCTTGTGTTCCTCTCACAGTCCCTCTCCCACATTACTTCCTTCACCAAAATTTGTCTGTTTTGTTTTTTATTTTCCTAATATGTAAACATTGAGGAGTTTTTCTGCTTCTTATGATAGAATAGACATGATTTACTTATATGAATCTGATTTGTAGGTGCTTGCTCTCTTGCAAGGTTTCTCCATTTTTCTTGTCCAGGCTATTATTCCCTGATTCTTATTAAAAACTCTAGAGACAGAAGGATATTGCAAATCTAACTGAGCAATTATGGCTGAGGAAAACCTTCTGGAGTACAGACTGACACAGGCAGAGAAACTGCAGCTGTTATGAGGAGTGGGAGAACTCTCGAAAAAAACCAAAAAAAGCAAGACTCATCTTCTCATTACATCGTCTCTTATTTCCAAGAAAGTGCCACTTCCAGCCCTCTCTGTCAGCTGGACAATCCTGTTGTCTTTGATGAGTATCTGGACCTGTTCATTTTTGCTTGTTTGTCCTTCACCTCGATATCCCCCATCTCCTTCTAAGTCCGATAAATGTTGTTGCACATTGTGAAAGACCTGTCCTTCCTTCCTGCCAGATCCATTGGCACCACTTAAGCCTGCTGCCAATTTTACTCTCTATTCTATTGAGGGAATGAATGTAGTCTTTGTTTTGCAGGGAAAAAGCAATGAATACTCCCGAAATTTTCAATTTATGACTTGTTTATAATAGTCAATGTTTCTGCAAAATAAATAAAGACATTTTTTCCTCCTCTCCAAATACTGAAAGGGACATCCCAGATTTCCCCTACAACTTTGGCAAGTTGGTTTCTGCTGTAAGGTAGAGGTAAGGGTGTAGCCTCCAGTACTGATCAGCTGGAAGAAGCATAAAGAAAAGGGAAGACATGAAAACTGGGTCCAAGGAATCCCAATTGTTCAGCAAGTCCACTCTAGGGCAACATAATTTCTGACAGACTTCTGCATAAACAGCTGTTAGAGGCCTCGAGTTACAGGAATTTTGCAGTCTCCCAGGGAAGTAATTCCTTGGTCTTCACTGTCCACATTTCAGAGGACCCCACCCAACCCAGTGCCTTACCTGCATGTCTTGGTGTGGCCAAGGTCCATTGTTTCTTGCCTGATCTACAGCTTATAAAAAGGAGGCTGATCTTAATCTCTTCGCAGCAATCTTTTTGTAGTTCATCCCTCCTTCAGTCATCTCCTTTTTGTGCTAAAAATGCCCTGACTGAACAACGATAGTCAGTAAGTGATGCCAGGTAGAGTAAAAGATGATTTTGCTCTTCTTGAGACTCTATTCACATGCAAAATGTCAAGCCACCCCAAAGCACTTTCTTCTCACTGTTTTCCTTTTCTTGAACACATACTTGCGTAAATATTCATAATTATACATCTGCCTTGGGGTGATTAATAACCCCAAGACAATATCTTATAGTAGTTTTATTTGTAATATTAATTTTCAAAGATGTTTATTACATTAATCCTTGAAAGATGGCTTCAAGTTTGTCTCTTAAAGAGGATTAAACTTGCATATTCTGCCTTATCATCATAAAGAGGAGTTGTTTACAGCTAAGAAGCATAATCAGGTGTGGAAGTCATTATACTAAGATTCAGTCAAGCTCAGTCTTTTTCCTCAGAAATATTGATCTATTATACTATTTAGGTTTATTTGCCTAAGGTGAAGTAAAAGAATTGAAGTATAAAGGGAAACTGAGTCAAGACAGTATTTATGTTACTCGGCGAAAGGGCTGTCCCATGTAACTCTAGCTTAAAAGAAATTCCTGACCACAGATCTTACAAGAAGAAAATTAAAAATCTACTACCAGAATAGTGCTGAATTACTCCTTGGAAAGTTGAAGATTTATTGGAATTGCTCATGAGGAACCTAAATCCCAAAAACCTTTAAAAAATTAGTTTACGAATCCCGTGAAGTTGATACTTTTGATTTCACACTTTAAAAATACAAAAACTAAAAATTGGTTTCTCTATTTACTATTTTTGCCTTTTTTTCTCTGAGTAGAAATAACATTCTAAAATCTACTGTGGAATTGCAAGTTGGACTGCTTGAGGCACAAAGATCAGCATGTATCGTATCTGGATTATGTGGCAATGTTTGTAGAGAAAATTTGAGCTAAATACCTACTGATCCCATACATGATGCTTTCAGGCAGTTGTGCTTTAGCTAGTTCAACAAGGTAGATCTGTTTTTATACTTTTCTCTTGAGCCTGTATCCCATGAGATTCCAAGTGCTTTCAAGATATTGAAAAGTCAACAAAAATTCAAACCATTTTGTAACCAGTGGGATGTGTTGAGAACATCACAGTGAAAAGCCCAAGGAGAAACAACCATAAACAAGGCCATAATTTGTAAAGAAGGAGGGAAATACAGTTTAATGAATATAAGCATCACAGAAGCTAGTGATGCATCCTAATTATCTCCTTCTCTGACAAAATTTTGCAACATAGCCAATTAGCATCAAGGAACCTGAACCTGTTATGCTAGAAAATGGCTAGTTATTATTATAATGACATGAGTTATTATTATAATGACATAAAAAATATTAATAAAAAAAGCAAAAACTAGAACAAATATCCTGTAGGTACAGCTCAGGCTTCATAGAATCATACAATCATAGAATGGCCTAGGTTGGGAGGGACCTTAAAGATCATCTAGTTCCAATCCCCTTGATGTGGGCAGAGACACCTTTCATTAGAACAGGTTGCTTGGAGCTCTGTCCAACTTGGCCTTGAGACTTACTGGGAGTTGAATTTGCAGTGGTAGCAGAGTTATTCTACACACTTTGTGTGGTTTGTGGTAGGTAAAACGTAACCCAAAACCAACAACACAAGCCAACCTTTCTTTTGGCTTCTGAGTGCAGATTAACAGCTTTCCAAACCTCGTACAATTGGATTAGTACTAAACTCAATCCTCATTAACATTTCTGTGAGTAGTTCATCCCCAACTATAATTTTTCACTAAGTTAATCAGTTTTATTAGCTGTCACATATTAGAGATAGATATCACAATTTGTTTAGTTTTAGAGTTTGCAAAAAGAAGAAAAAAGGAAAAGGAATTTTATCAAGAGACTTAACTACTCTGAACCTACCTGTCTTTGTGGGACCATGCCAGTAACAATCAGTTTAAACTCAAATAAGGCGTAGGTTTTTCATCCTAGATTAGCCAATAACTTCCTGTTGAGGCCATTTAAGTACACAAGGTTGAGATTAGAGGTTTCGATGGTCTCAGACGGAGGTAAGATTTACATGGGGCAGTCTAAAATCTTGACTGATATTTTAACACAATGTTATTATTTAGGATCAGTGAATTGTCTTCCTACCACATGCTCCCTGTCACCCTAGTCCTGTCCACCATTTCTTTGCTGCTTATCTGCCTGACTCCTAGGAGAACTGATGAAGGTACCATCTATTTAATTAATGGGAGACATTTGACCTCTTGCCAGTGCAGAGTACAGTAACTTGGAGAAAGGACTACATATTCTGAGCTACACAGAAAGAGCCTATCTTACACAGAATAAATTAGACCACACTTTAGATAGAAGATGCAATCATGAGACAGTGGAGGAGTCAAGGCATCACACTCATTAAAGTTATACTTGCAAAGGACTGAAGTTTCTTTGAACTGTCATCAGTTTTGACAGGTTCAGTGCAAACTCACCATTCCTGCTCTATCCATGACTCTACAAAGAAAGGACAATGAAACAGGAAAAATGTGTTTAAAAAAAATTTTAAATAAAATCAAGAATTTTTCAGTTCACTCCAAGCTTTTAAGATTTTATTAGTTTCCTGCTCTGTTTATGTCAACAAATGAACTGTCTCCTCTCTCTTAAATACCCGCAGTCCCGTTTTGCTGTTGTGTTTGAAGCCAGTAGCAGAATCTTCTGATGGTAGTAAAAACAAGATCAAGGACTCACTTGTTTTCTTTATCCTCTATCATTCCTCCATTTGTCTCTGCTTCATGAAAAGTATACATTTCAGAGAACCCCTCAGTGCTGCAAATGAGCACTTTTACACAAGCAATGCTGCAGACTGACAAGGCACAAACTTGTGTGTTACTCTCATTTCTTCAGTGGCCAGAACAGGAGAGGTCTCTGTACTTCAGCAATTTTTGCACAGCAGCTCTGCATTCACCACAGCTCTTATCCTTTTGCTTCTAAGGTGAAAAGTGCCCTAAAGGGGGAAAGACAGGATTGTTTAGGCAATTTTGGCAGACAACCTCTGAAGGAGAAACCATGCCTCAGTAGTTACACACACCATCCTGTAAACAGTAACACCTTAGCACCATGATATACATACTAAATGATACTGCTAATACATAACTTTTAATATGTATATTTACATATATGCAAATTACACAGGCTGAAGCACAGTTACATTATTAATTAGTTTTCCTTGCATTTAAAGACACAATAATAATGTACAATGGGCTGGACAGGAAAAGAGTGAGCTTGAAATGGGAGAAGGAACAAAAATATGGGAAGATTAGAGAATAGGGTGGTGGCAGAAAAAGGTCCTGAGAAAAAGAACATGAGGGAGAAGGATGAGCGGGGATATAAAAGCAATGAAGCAAAAAAAAAAAAAAGATTAATTAGGATATCCAGACAACCACAATGCTATCAAGATGAAAATAAAAAAACTAACAAAATTCCAAGCCTTATCCTTTTGTAAAAGATCACCAAAGTTGGATTCAAGGAAAGTAACAGTCCACAAGAAACTCGTAAACAGCACTGAAAACAGGCTGTGCTGCTTATTAAGAACAGTAGTAAGCTGTCCCCTAATCTTCCATGGTTTTTATTTCCCCCCCCCAAAAAAAAGGCATAAAACATTCTAGAAAATTTGTCTTCTGAGATGCACACCCTGAATAACACAGAACCAAAAATATTCAAAAAGAAATGACACTGGAAAATGCAGCTTTCCTGTTACCATGGTCAGGTGCTTACCTCAGGTAGGAGAAGAACCTCAGTTTCAGCAAATATCCTGTCCTTCCTGAGACAGAAAAGAAAGTAGCAATTTCAAGGAATTATTTCCCTGATATCTTAAGATTTCTTCAGTATCTTTATCTAACAGTGATTTGTCAAATAAAACAAAGTGTTAGAGAAGGCTACAGAGTCTATGAAAGTCTACCTTGCAAGCAGGTGCTTGTTGATGCTTTCATCCTTGCTTAGAGCTAACGTAAAGAAGAGTTGCTCTTTTCCTCAGCTTGAAAGGATCTTTGAGTCTTTATTTTTGAAATGACCATAACCCACCTGTGGAAACAAGAGGACTTACAAGGGTAATCAATTTGAAGCAAATAAAATGACAATCTTGAGCAGTGTTTTTGAACAAAAGAAGTAAAAAAGTCTTATAAAACTTACATATAGCAGGGACAAGATTAACAAGCTCACATTGTAGAAGACAAGAAATACATTGAACTAAAGCTTTTTGCTGTGGCCAGGGATAATTCTTTCTGACAGAGGCAGTGAGACACAGTCCAAGGTCCTGTGGTAAATGAAAAATGAGTAGCAAACTCTGAGCACAGATTTTAATGTCTGTTTTTAGTAGCACTGTTAAGATCTACTGTATAATTTGTCCCTACAATAATTTTCTTGTGAGTTTGGGAATTAGGCAGGCACAAGCCCCTTTGGCTTCAATGAAAATTGTGAAGTGAAATCTTGTGCAACTCTGAAAAATATATGTATCACTGCTATACAGAGCAGAACACTTTCTATGGAGACTTCCTCATTTGCTTTACATATTATTGAATAAATACATTTCTACTAGCCTTCAGCATTTAAAGCCGTTTGCTAATATGAAATAAAACTACTGTGAGACAATCATATAGTGCTCTTTCTGTGATCTGGGCAGCAAAGACAGTTCACCAACACTACAAAAAACATCCTAAGCCTTCATTAAAAGCTGAATCTTTTCTCCTGTGAATACCAAGTCCTTCTCAATTTTGTTCTTCCATCCAAAATTCACTGCCTCTGTGTCAGTGCATAAATCTCCATTTAGTAGTTTTTAAGGGATTATAAGATTTGTTGTTGAAATACCCATGAACCTAAAGCTAAAGAAGAAAGTAATTTAAAGACCAACCCAGAATTGTTTGAAGGGCAGGTATCTCAGTGCTCAGTTATCTCATAAAGTAGGTGAGCCAAGTAAATCTGATCAGAGAGCAAAGCTATGGACAAGGGCAGGAGTCAAACTCTTGCTGCACAAATGCTCTGTGACACCTGCACACTAGACAGTCACATTTAAGACTGTGGAGTTTCCACATAGCTGAAAAAGAGAACTAAGTGTCTCTCACGGTCTCCAGCTAGCATAAAGAAATTGCAATCAACATATCCTGAGCAACAATGTAGAAAATTAAAAGTGATAAAAATCACTTGAGAAAATATTTTTATATGGGTATTCTAGTTAGCACAGATAAAAAATATGTTGACAATCTATTTTTCTTAAGAAATGACAAAACTTATCCTAGTTTGTCTCATATTTTAAACTGCTGTCATCTCCTGTTAGCAAAATGATCCTCCTTCTCTTTTTCACTGAAAATGTTAACAAAAAAAAAAGTGAAGAAATAATGTCACATTCGCTATTTATTTTTCCCTCTGTAAAAAGGAAACTCTGAATGTGTTGTAAATGAAAGAAAATGCTTAACTGCTTGTTCCTAAACTTCTTCTTAGTCTCTTATCCTACTGGAATAAAAGTATTCAAAAGTACTCAGAGAAATGAAAAAAAATAAAAAAAGAAGAAGAAAAAAAGAATACCAGCATTTTCAGGACTTCATACTAAATATATGAACTATTCATTCATCATTATTTGTTTTCATAAAAAACATTGGATTTTCTTTCAGGATGGTCATCTGCTTCTTATAAATATGAAACTGTTGTTTTGAAACTGAGGTGCAGGTAGGTTTATTAATCCTAGGTTCTTAATTCTTAATAATCTACTGCTCACTTTGCTTTTAATTCAAGCAGCTCTGATACACAGGAGCAATAGTTTATTAAAAAAATATGCTTTACTAGCTCATAGCGAATAAAGTAGTCATGTCACTTAATATCACATTGACTTAATATATATATGTTAGCACATCTGAAATTTTCTTTAATAAAAGTAAACCGTGGATGTTAGTTTTTGTGAGTAATGTTTTTGAACAATATATTGTTTTAATTACCCTAACTTTGTTTTAAAACAAGAGCTTAGATATTTAACTACTAATTAGGAACTGAACATTAGGAAAATAGCATGTTTCTGCCTGAATAAAACTGTTTGGAAATGACTTCTGGGTTCATGGGCAACATTTCCAAATGTCAGCTTTTAACAGAAGACTTGAAGACATCTGCAAACACGTTTTTATTAAAAAGAAACTAAAAAGTTTGTCTTCTTTTCAACGGCAGGAAGGAAGAAGGAAATGGTTGGTTTTTCCAACTGACTCACATAAATAAACAGGTTCACGTCATGAATTTCAGATTTAATGTGCTTTCAAATGTAGTTCAAAACCCTTAGAGCTGTGAAACCATGCCTTGTTATAGGCTTAGATTGATTTTGCCATGCACAGGACTTCACTCTGTTGTTTCAGGTCATGCTCCCTATTATTTAATCAATTCTGCCTTACAGGACAATGGGTGGCAAGCATCTCAGAAACCCATGTACTTGCTGGTTCTTGTTCTTTCTGACTCTCTGCCTGTCTATCCATTTTTCTCCTAAAATACATCATTACAGTTGAACTCTCCTAGCATTTATTTTGGAATGCAGTATCTGTATATCAACACATGTATATATATCAGTGCATATCTATATATCAATATATGGATGTGCTCTCATCCCCAGAAATGGGGCGTTGATTTAGATGGTTTGCTGGCAATGTAAATTTCTCACAAAAGAAATGTATTTTTCCTTCTCTTCTAACAGAAGAACAAGAGTCAGAACCTTGAAAACAGTGTTGAAAAAGAACTGAGTGGCTATTGCATGAGAGAGACAGCAGGACTTTGATACACACATGTGGTAAGCGTCTTAGTGATTGGAAAGGCTGGCCACCTAGATTTTGAAACTGGGGCATGGTGACACATCCCAGATGACAGACCAAGCTGTGGTTTTGCTCATTACAGTGCAGATCATGCTACAAAATGATACAAATTTTCCTCTGCAAAAATTGTACTAATATATTGCCTAACTGTGCAGCTTTACAGATGTTCAGGACTTTTGAAATTGTGCTGCAGTCAAGCAAAGTTCTAAAAGTAGAGGGCAACAGCTATAATGTTCAGGTAGCTGTTGATAGTGAATCACTGTATTTTAACTCAATAACCTGATCAACTTATCAACAACCATTTAAAAAAAGTATTTCAGTTTAGCAAATTCCTGTAATAGTCTGGCTGATTTCTACAGTCACTACCGTTTGTTTTGTTTTGGTTAGGTTTGTTTTCTGGGATTTTTTTGTGGGACAGAGTCAGAATTTATCCAAAGCATGGCTGCAGCTGGCATTGCAGGTAGGCTTTTAGCTCATGCAAGAAGAGTACCTGTTCTGACTTAACCATCAGATTGTCACTAAAACCATGATTTTTTTTTCATTAGCAAGCATGATTTTCTTCAAAGTCATAAGGTTTATATTAAAACTATTGTTTGGAGGGTAATGAAGGAATGAGAAAATTGAAATGAAAGCTGTCGTAAGTGGATGAGGAAATGCAGTGGATACTTTTCTCCTGTGGAATCAGTTGAATTGATACATGCTATAAATCAGTAGAGTTAAGTTTGTTTAATGTGAGCTTTTACCTCATTGTTCCTCTTAGCAGATTTGATTTGTATGGGGGACTACACCACGAACTGTCCAGGCTACAAAACCTTTAACATTTTACATTAGTACCTTAAAAAGGCATTGTTGTGGATTTGCACTGTTCTTCTGGAAATTGCAAAACATTGACATTTCAAACTAGAATAAGCATCTTAACCTTGTAAGAGCTGTAATACACTATTTACTGTTTTGTTATTATTATCCCTGGGGCAAACTCTAAAAGAAAGTCTAAAAAGCAGAAGCATCAATTACCTTCCTGCAGGATGGAAGTAAATTGTTTGACCTGATTAAAAACAAAAATATAGGTAGCTGCAAGTGGATAGGAAGGACCTTTTAAAGCACCATCTTTATAACATTCCATTGAGAAAACATGACTCTCCCAAGAGCAAATGAAAGAAAGAACGCACTTCAGGGAAGTACAATGCTCAGTACATGTCTAGCAAATGTAAAACACAAACCATAACAGACATGACTTTTGCCCAAATGGCAGAAGGACGGAAGGAAGCACTTATCCCACAGCTTCTACCCTGAAAGAGACAATATTTTCTTTTCTACTTACTCCGTATTTGTGCTTGAAGAGGAGTAAATAGAGAGGGGAAAAAAGCCAAAGGCAAGAAATGTCAATTTTAGCTCCCAAATACAGTTGCATGCAACAGTAACAGCAGGCTTAATCCTCTCCCCTTCTATGGCAATACAAGGAATTGGTGAACTGCAAGGCAGGGAAAACTACCTGCAAGGGATTAGTGAGAACAGAACTACTTTCTCCAGCTGACCTCATCAGGAAAAGAGGTCTGGTTTAGATGGGAGGAGCAGAAAACACACCCGTTCTGATCTCAGCTTTAAAGAGTCCCCATGTTAGACTACACTTAAAGAAACTAAAACATCTGCTGGTGAATTTAAACTCTGGAAAGAAGCTGAGGAGTCATCATGGGTTGTTCTCTGGAATGATCATGTCCATGTGCAGCAGTAGCTAACAGAAGATGACAAAATGTTGAGCATTGTCAGGAAGAAATGAGAACCAGGCAGAGGGTTGTGTTTTGCCTCTGTAAAACCCTTGGCACTCATGCCTTGAATATCTAATGCAGTCCTGGACTCCACATCCCAAGACAGATGTAGCAGTTTTGGAAGCAGAGAAGGGCAAAAAACATAATCACGGGATGAAGTACCCCACATGTTTGAAGGGTTTGAACAGTGTGATATCTTAAATTAGGTGAGGAGAAGGTGTGTTGGCAGGTTGATTAAGGTTTACAAGATGATGAATGTAGTGTATTGGGTGACTGCAGGATGGTTTTCCACCCCACCGTGCAGTGTTAGGGGTATGTGTTAAGACTAGTGGGACATCAGTTTAGCACTGAAGAATAAAATACCTTTTTACAGAGAAATTGATAAACTTTAGGAGCTGCTGCCACAGGCATTTGCAGAGGTAGACGAAAGAGTGGTTGCAAAAGATTCTGAACAAACTCCTGAACAGATTTATGAGCAGACATTAAAGGTAATATGGAGGCATGTACTGTCTGATGTGCTTGACACAATGACTGTGGAAGTCAGGAAGAAGAGGTGAATGGATCTGAAAAACTATCCTGACTCATGTTTTCCCCTGCTGATGAACAACTTTTTGCTACTGTCAGGATGGAGTGCTGGGCTAGATGGACCATTGTACTACCATCCAGTAGGGATTGTCTTGCTGATTTTAACAGATACAGAAGCAATTATATACAGTTTTTGAATTCAAGTCATTCCTTCAGGCATGAATTTGAAAGTTTAATTAATTTCAAAATCCTCATAATCTTTCATTTGTTGGTATTTTCATCTTTTAGCTAATTCACATAGTAAAGGACACTTTTTGGGTTGCTTTTTAACTACGGACATGTCCTTCCAAATAGAGGCAGAACTTAATTAGTCCACACCTACTGTATCTCATATATATACTCATCTCTATAAGTACATTCATGACCACACATTTTTTTAAAGAGTAACTTTGGAGGTGACAAGTTGGGCACTGAAAAGAAGGAGCATCTGTGAATTTCATGTCTGCCACAATTCCCTCTCTGTCTTTCGTCTGGTGTTTAACACTCCAATCATGCTTGCATAGTTGCCTCTGTGCAACTTCAGAATGATGGAGCTGGATCTCCCTCATAGGAACTAGCAGCTCTTCAGGGCTCCCATGTGGGCTCTGCCTCTTCAGAAAACTTGAGTGTCAAAGACATACACAGAATGAGACAATTGTTGCAGTTCTTTCACATTGTGCCCTGCTTCAAGAGAAATTCTGACTTCCACAATGTCACAATCTTTATTTCTAGAAACCATGGTCATTAAGAGATAAAATGAAAACACAATAGAACTAGTTATAGGATGTTAATAACATTTTGTTCTTATTATCTTTCCTGCAAGTTATGGCTTATGTGATGTTTCATAACTCTTCTGTGAGATAAAGAAGAGGGATATTCATATTCTCATTTTACATGCAAATACACTACCATTAATTGTCTTGAGGCTGTATCATCTATCTAGGTTGCACAAGAGGTGGTTGGATGAATTGGAACCTCAATTTACCAATTGTCTGTTCTCTTTTCTATCGCCTGGTGGAGGTTGTTTTCACTGGAAATTATGATAAAATAAGAAATTACTTATGCTTTAACAATACTCCTACTTGCTTTATGACTGCAGTCTGGCTATCTTTTGACTGTCCTCCCTAGTTATCATGTGAATGTCTGTTTTAATTTCGTTTGCCGTGAGTATATCTGCCTGGAAATTTCCGTCCAGCTTGCTATAAAAACAAAGAGGACATTGTTCCCAGAAATTATGTTCTCTATACTGTTGGAAGAAGTTTTCCCTTGGTGTTAATGTGTCTATATACTCCACTTCCCACTTCTTTTTTAGCTTGATTGTATTCTATGCAGGTTCGTATACTGCAGCCAAGACTGTGGTGTCTGAATACCTCATACAACTAGGCACTCATCAAGTTGAGCTATGGCGACCAAGTTTCCACTCCATTCCCTCTCCTCACATAAAAGGATGTTATATTGAATCTGGGTGAACATATTCCACAGCTACTAATTGTTTTTGAGCTTCTGCAAATGAAAGTAAGGTCAAAGAAAGAAGCATTACAGTAACGCTTAAGTGTTGATATTTTTGGTCATTCTTAATCCTAATTGCAATATTTCAGGCTCAGAGATGAAAACAGAGATCAAATTATGCATCCTGAACCCAGGAGCAGCACCCCTAAAGTGAGGGAGCGCTCAAAAAGCACTGTTTTCCAGATAGCAATTGAACATTCCCAAAGGTGTGACAGTATTTATTGTTTTAAATACTTATTTGCAAAGACTTGTCATAAATACTGGTTATTATGATTTAATTCTCTGACTGAGTAGGTAAATTGCTGCTATCAGAAGAATGTGTCAGCTTTGGCTTTCTATCCACAGAAGCACCACTGTGCACTGCTTTTTGGGTAACATTTCTCCAGTTAAGTTTGGGGGCAATGGCCTGGAAATACTGGCAGATTTTATTATTTGTGGCCATATAATGTAACTTGTTATAGAAGATTTCACAGTTGTGAAATGTAATTGGGCAAATTCAGCAACATACATTGCCAGACAAATGTCAGCCAGCAGGTCCTTCCCAGGTTTACTGCAAACTGCAGGAGAACTACTTTACTGCAGTCTGCTTGCTGTGATGTTCAGAAAAGATACTGTCATTTATGATGTCTGAAGATCTGTGTCTTCACCTGTAGCTTCATTTGCCAGTGCTGCTGCACAAACAAAGTTGATGGAGCACATTATGGATTTTTCACTTGCCTGGAAGAGGAAAATCAATTTCCATCTAATAGAGCAGGAGGTCGCTAAATACTACTAGCTGCTCTGTGACACTGTAGATTTAAGCAGTCCTCCTATGAGACAGAAAAGAGTAGGGAACAGGATCCTGGAGTGCATTAGTACATAGATAAATAGAGAGGAAAATTAGACACTGAAAAAAAGCTATCTGAGAAAAGACAGTAAGCCGCAATTTTTTACAGAATATCAGGACATAATCTCTGCACACAGAAGCTGGAGCAACTGCATTGGAGTCAGACTTGCTACATAATTTTCTTATGATGGAGAGCTTGAACTTGCACGCACAAAGTAAATCTACCACAGGTGAGACTGTAGGTCATTCAGTGAAGGAGTGCTGCATCTCTGAGTGACACATAATGTTCTGCAACTGAAAGAAATTTTAAAATTATGCAGACTGCTCACTGCTGAACCATATTTAGAAGACATAGGTATGAATAAACAAACAAAAGAATAAAAGGAATCCAGGTAATATCCTAGAAGCGAACTGAATGAAACTGTGCCATTATCATTGATTATATAGTCATTTTCTTATTGGGAGGAATGACCAAGAGAGTTGGTGGGATACAAAAGATGTGCATACATCTGTGAATAAAAGATGAATATACTTTCAAACTGTGATAAAATAATCAGTTTATATTTGTGTAAAAAGAGGTTGGGTTTTTTTTAGTATGAGAATATGGCTGAATGTCCTGTCCTTGTTTGTAACTTCCAGGTGACAAATTCATTATACAGAAAAGTGCACACCTGAGGCTTTGTGTTCAGACTACTGTACAAAGCTGGCAAGCTTTGCTGCTGATGGGGGTGTGTGTGCATTATCCTTTACAATTCTGCAAACAGGAAGGAGATCAGGCTGAACCAACCAGGTGAACCTGATCACAGAGGTTCCCTAATGGGTAATTAGGTCATCCTAATGATGACCATATGTGATCAGTAGCTGAAAGAGGAGTGACCCGAACCCAGATTGACTCAATGAGGAAATATCAATGCCTTAGGAAGTGTTTTTGTAGGATTTTTATCATCTAGAAGAGAAACACTCCATTGGGAATTGCAGAAAGATACAGGAACACAATACGGAGAAGCCAAAGGACTTTTGTTTGCAGGTGTAAGGCAGGCAGTTAGTGCAGTGAGGCAAGAAAGTAAGGCCAGACAGTTGAGAAGAAAAGGGACTGGGGAGATCAAAAAAACAAACCCTAAGAAGTCATCACTCTCATCTCTCATTTATTTTCCAGATATCCATGCTGAAAAAAATGTGGATCACTGTACTCCACAGACAGGCCTGTCAGAAAGAAATATATGCATAAACCTGAGGTACCTTCTCAAATCAAACATTCCCTTATTGTGCAAATCATTCAGTTGACTTTAGAAAGGATATTGCTTTCAGTGAATGATGCCAGAGTAAAGTCTTAAACAGATCACTGGTGGATAAAACACAGTTATAGTGCTGTCATTCTAGCTCAAGATCAATTAGAACATGTCACAGTTTTACTAGAAGGAGTTTACTCATTACCAGCTCTTGCAGCGGTAGATTGTCATAGAAGCAAATAGTTGCCAAAGTAGAGTCAATAAATCAAAGCGCTATGTTTTTCAGGAAACAGGTTTGGTTTTTTTCTTTCTAGATAGAAATATCGCACAGTAACAAATGAACTATTAAAAAAAAAAGTGAAAAAATAGTACTGTCTTAATTTGATTGCATTTGCTCAGTACTTTAGAGAATTTATGAGAGTGAGACATATATATCTACTAAGCATCTATTCCATCTTGAATTATATTCTCTTGGGTCACATTTTTGGAGTTTCACTGCACAGGCAATGAAGCAAAGAATGGATCCAAATTGGTTTTAAATTAATCAAACTCACAGTTAAAAAGCAGAGCATCATCACTTAGGTTAAATGTCAGTTGTTCATCTTCACTTTAATGTATTTTTTTGAACTTACCATAATTGACCTTTTCAAGTGTAACACCCAGTTAAAACCTGGAGAAAATGACAATATGATAAGAGAAGGACAATTTCAGTTATGACAAAGTCATTATATAGAAGATGAGATATGAAGATGTTAATTAATCTCTTCTCACCATTTCCCACAGTAGGGCAATTACACTTTTGGATTGATGCTAGTCGTAATGGATGTGATATCACAGCTGAATTAAAGGTGGGCAAAGAAGGTACAAAAATGACTTTAAAAGGAATGAGAAAAGCTTCGTTCAAAGCTGCAGAAGTGAGTGGAAAGATTATGATGGATTTTTGTGAGTTTTATATTGGGTCTTTAGTGCAAAATTGGAAATTTCTTCGGGTTTTGATAACTTGAATAAGATAGCTAGCCCTTTGCCTACTGAAATGCCTTTGAATTTCCCTCTTTGATCCTCTTTTTTTCCAGTCACAGACTGTTCCTCATTAAAATAGCACAAACCTTCTTTGGGAAGAAGAATGAAAGCACCTTGTTTGGAGCATCCCTGAGTAACTATGCCAGTCAAGGAAGTTTCTTTTATGCCCCTCCTTGTCCATGTCACTGCAGTCTGACTCTTTTTGCTACACTACTGAATACAATTAGCATCTGGCAGCAGGCACATTTCTATCTCAGATTATGAGAAAATTCATTTTTTGAAGTAAGCTGTGAATGTTTAGGACACAGTAATAGCTTTTCTTGCTTGAGTGCGCTAGAACATGTTGGAAAGTAAGCTGTGAGCTAGCTGGGAGTCAGGAAGTGCATGCATGGGCAAGGTTTGTGCCAAGAAGGAATTGCTTCCCTTAATATTTGACAAATGAACAATATCAGTGAAGTCAATGGGTCTGTCCACAAACTTAGACACTTTGGCAATATGGGGGCAGTCTCCTCAGTTGCTGGGCTGCAGAAACAGAGCTTTGGAATGCTTCAGTTAAACCAAGTGACAGTAACCTCACTGGTTTTAGAGGAACAAAACACAAGTGAAAGATGCTAGATTGTCACAGTGAATAAAGTGTTGATCAGAAGTGTTATTGCCAACAATTTGTTGTCATCTTGGGACCATGCAAGTTATTCTGGGATGGTTCTTGTATTTCTAGCACAGACAAATCTCCCATTGGCTTCACACCCTATTTTGCCGAAAGTAACATTGATTGAATATAGGTTTGGTCTGCATCGTTATCCCAGCATTCCCGAGTGAGCTATGTTATTGTTTTTTAACTGGCATTGTGTGTGTCAATCTTTTAGTCACATCTGCTACTTCAAGGTCTTGTTAGATCACTCACCATTTGTTCCTTAATCTTCAGTAGTTAATAAAATCCTTTGAAGCAAATAATGACATTAACACTACAAATAAACTGAGTGATTTCATTACACTTCACATATTTTATTTTGGCTTTCATTGTTATGAGAACCGCAGCTTGGTACATGTGGGAAACAAAACCAGTTTTATCTGGAAGACTATTTAATGTTTTATGAAACTAAAATGAATCTGTGCTTAATAATGTGTGGACTCAAAATGAAACCACTCAGTCCTTCTTGGGGGTGAGAATACAGGTGCTTTCAACAGAGAAAAACAGATTTAAGAAGAAAACTTCCTAGTTTTAAACAAATCACACAGTTTAAAATCTCCTAATACAACATTTGCAAATTAAGGTATATAAGGCAGAACCATACAAAGCCCACTAAGAGTGACGGAAATCTAGTCTACAGAATTGGTTTTAATCCCCACCCATCACCAGAAACATGACCTTCACCAACACAGTTCTTCACCCCATGACCATAGTTATTCATATGGAGGATAGGACAGACTTGGGCATGTGACCATTCTTGGACATGGCATGGGGCCTAGATAGTCTTCCAAAATGTTATGGTGTGCCTTTATTTCATTTTGCCTTTAATGAGATTGCAGGCAACTTTTGGTTGCAGATATAGTGCCATGCATTTAGAGTACCAGACAGCTTATTATGCAAGAGGTTGTGTGTGGGAAGTCCTGAGTGGCCAGAACTATAAGCCAGTGGCACCTCCATTAGATGCCCCCAAACTCTCTTAGATTCCAAAGTTTAAGAGAAGTGCTATTGAGTTGGAAGGATGAGGGGCAAGATGTGACATGAAAGGAAAAACAGTTGGCAGGTTTTCCAGATCAGCCCATTTTCATTGGAATAGATAAACACACAACTTTTTTCTCTATCAAATTTTTCTCCCTTTGCAACTGTCAGAACTTGCTTCAGTCATGGCAGAAGTAACTTGGCAATGAAGAAATAGAAAAGGATAAAGGAAAACAGCAAAATCTCTGTACACATATCAGAAAACCAAATATATTTTTTATTCTCCACATTAATGAAAAAAGACAGGAAAAACATGGAAACACCACACAAGAGTCAAAACAAGAAATATGCACATATACAGGCTAGACTCCAGGATCATGAAGGACAAAAATGAAAGAAAAGTCCTTTCATCACCTGACTGGAACCCACAGCAGGAGGCTGGGAACTTCTCTGTCCTTCTGAAGGTTATGCCACAAGTAAGTGCGAAAGGAATTTGATAAGCCTAATGCTCCTAAAATGAGTGAGAAAGCAGAAAGTTATTCTCACTTTTTAAAATGTCAATTCAGAAAATAGAAGAAAGGATTAGATGACTATGATGAAGAACCAGGAACTCTTCTGTTCATATATGCCTTGATCATCAGAAAAGACACAGAAATAACTCATAGAGGAAACATTTATGATTTGCTGATCCTATTACTGAATAGACACAGTGTTCAGGCAAATGAATTCTAGTGATAAAGATCAGGAACCCTGCAGCAGTGTGTCCACTTCAAAAGAAGAAAGTGATCAGAGGTTATCCGAGTAGACACAGCTTATTTTTCTGTATTGTGACATGCTGTACCATATTACAGATGTACAGAGATGACTTTTTTCCCTTTGCCTCACTTCACTTGGATGTGAAAGGATAGTGTTTATGATAGTCAGAAGAATTAAAAATAATATGTATTTTTTAGACTGATGTTCAATTTAATTTTCAGTGTTTACTTTTCTTTTTAAAAGTAGTTGCATTTTCAAAACTAAAACTAATTTTTAAAGTTCACTTTCAAAATGTCAAAATGGAACGCAAAGTATTGGAAGTTTCATATTTTCTTAAACTTCCTCAAATTTGGAATTTTCATATATAATTTTGCTCAATCCATATTCACAGTTTTCAATACACAATATATTTCACTATCAGTTTTTGAGAAGAGAAAGAAAACAGAAAGC
Source organism: Orthonyx spaldingii (assembly GCA_013397795.1). Classification (NCBI taxonomy): domain Eukaryota; kingdom Metazoa; phylum Chordata; class Aves; order Passeriformes; family Orthonychidae; genus Orthonyx; species Orthonyx spaldingii. Next base: position 260,689 of record VZTJ01001433.1, read on the forward strand.
GAATAATGGCAATGAGATTGGCACAGGAAGGAAAATCATATCTGACTTGGGTTCTCCATTGGGTCAGAAAGAAAACATAAAAGGGTTTGTAGTTACTGATGCTGAGCGATTGATGGATGTGGGGAAGGCTAGGGATGACTGTAGGAAGTTTAGGTTTCAAGTTACCAGAAAATATACTCTCCACTGGCCTGGAGAGCACCTGCTGTGTGACACAAGTGATAATTTAAAGTAACATCACAGTCATGGATGAAAGCAATTCAAATGTCAGTAGGTCAATTCATGTTGTAAACTGAAATCCACAGAAAAAAAAAATAGGTCACTTTTAATTTTCAGCTGCTGGCTTGTAGAAATTCTACGTAAAGCTGAACAGTACAGTTTTATAGGTAACGGAGTTGATTATAGTCCAGTACTTATCTCTCTCACACAGAGCTGTTTGGACTTTAATGTTCGCAAAGGGCTTTGAAACAGCAGCAAAGAAAGTATTATTTTGTTGTGTGGAGGTAAAGACTTTCTGGATGCTTGGGAAATATGAAGTGATCATTGCCTTAGTACAGTGAAGTTCATTTAAACAAATAACAGGAGAGACACTACACAATTCAGAATACTTAAGGAAGCCTAGAAAATTGCTTTCACATACAGCATGGTGAAAAAAAAAGGCAGAATCAGATTGTCTATGGTATAGAAATTGACTTGGAAATATGAAAAAAATAAAGAAGTAAAAAATAAAGGAAGAGTAAATGGAGTGCTAACCTTTAGTGTTAATCTATTATTTAATATTAATCAAATCTCAACTAGACTAACTGGCCAAACTTAAGAAGCATCTATGGAAGTTAAAGGTCACTCATCTTCATCAGTTTGATACTGAACATCTGAGCCAGAAGACCAAAATACCAGACCTAAGATAATGTTCTTTGTTCATACTTACTTAAAGGAAAGAAAAACACTTGAAATCTGTTATTAAAATGGATCAGTAAGAAATAAACACTACATAGACAGTAATTTCAGCATGACACCACCGAGAACGTTAAGAAGGTACAAATCTGTCCTCCAAAATAAAATACCACCCAAAAAAAGTATGGAGAGATAATTTGCCTGTAATCTGTGTCACAGCATGGTTATCTAGCGAGTACATAAAAGTTTTCATTTTCATTAGCAGAATGAAATGAATATCAGTCAACCATCAATTTAGCTTTCAAGATGAACAAAAATGAAGTTTCAATGAAAAAATGTCATTCTCTGATTTTATGTCAAAAGTAGAGAATTAGGAGAATAACAGCACCTTGCTGCTAATGGACTTTGGTTTCCACTTACTCTTCTGGTTAGCTGTTTCACCTTATATTCAAGAAACTTGATACTGTGGCTTCCTTGTGTCTAACCTTGCATCCTTTTCCCTCCTACCCCTCCAACATCTAGCAGTTTCCATTTAAAGCACATGGCGCATTGCTATGCCCTATATAAAAGTGTGAGTTACCACTCCAAACCCAGCGTAAGGCAGCTTGCTTAACTGGAAGCAAAATGATTACAAGTTATGGCACGCTGCCCAGAGAGTACTGTTATAACAGACCAGCTCAGGTATTCATGTGTGGTCTTGCACGTTAAATTCATACCCCATCTCTTCTAAAGTACATGCAAAAACTGCATTGATCATGTGCATTTCTAGTATAACTTCTCAACAGTATTTTGAATCCAAAAGCAGATAACACTTATTTTTTTACATGGCACGCTGAACAGGAATGATTGTGAACTAACAAATTAAAACACATAAATTTCCCTGTTAGGTGTAATAATCACCTGTATAACTTACGCATAGAAGAGCATGAGTCATGAAATATACAAGCTTCTCCCTTTTGTTTGCTTGCTCTATAATAAATCATTGCTTTCATATTTCAAGGCATTGAATTAATATTTATTATATTGTATATCTGTGATGGCTCTCAATATAACTCTGCAAAAGCTTCCTTTAAAAATTATTTTTCCTCAAAATAATATATTTTTTTCTTTTATCATAGACAGAATAGTCTTCATGGTTTTAAGGATTTATTCATTTTTAATACTACTCCTCTGAAATCCCTGAAAAATTAAATCTACAAACATGACCAAAGTGGCAGTGAGAGAATTAAGCCAGACTTTAAGGATGTCCTGATGGCCTATCCGTTGGTATCAGTTTTCTGTCTCTTGAGGCTGTAGACGATGTAATCTGTTCTGATAGGCAGATGGATGTGAGAGTTTGATCTGCTGACATAGTACTAATAGCCCCATTAGACCCAAAGATTAATGATGTATTGTGCTTTGTGCATGCCTGCCTTATCCATCATGTACCTGGTTATCAGGGACAGAAAAAGAAATGCACCCTTTTATGTAATCAGTCAATAGTTGTGTTAATCTAATTGCCAGTAATAATAGTCTTACTGGTTGAAAATATTCCATTCACAAAGACTCAACATTTTAAAATCATGTTCCTTCACATTTTTCCTAGCTAGTACCTACAGAAATACATATTTTTTAGTTTATTATTTCAAGCATTCACTTTTTCTTTGAAGAGCTAAATCATTCTATAAAAATTCCTTCAAAACTTCACAGGACAGCAAATAATATGAACAGTGAGATAAAAGTCAAGAGCAAACCAAGTCGTGAGAAGTTTTAATCTCCAAGATTTAGCTGGATCTCAAGTGAAGTTACCATAAAGGCAACAAACTTAATGGGCATGCTCCATTTTTAATACTACCACAATTTCAAATATTTTGAGATAAAATTTATTCCATTACAAACTATTTATATAAGGTCCAATGAACCACACTAACTTCACATATATCTTAGGAGAGTGAGAAGAAGATGGTGAACCTTGTGTAAGAGGAATGAGTTGTAATGGGCAGAACATACAAGCAATCAGCTTCTGTAGTGTTTAAGAGGCATCACCAGCATAATTTTATCCAACTTTCAGCTTATCTGCTAAGACAAAGTGCTGTCAAGAATGAGAGGCTTCTCCCCTCACATACATCTATAAACTGGGATCAAATCTGCTCCAAACTTTGCTAGGTTGAGCTCTCTTTGGTAAGTTAAGCTCTCTACATCTCAATGTGTTCTGCAGGTCTCCCAGTCCTCCTTTCAGAACTATATTAGTTTACAGTGGCAGCTGACCTCGGACAAGTCTTTATAGTATTGCCATTATTTATTTACAATGAGCTGTCAATTGTTGCTGTTCAGTGACATCATAGAAGCAAATATGGGCATCAGCCGGGGAGCAGTTGGAGGATGCTGACACTACCCTTGAGTAATTTTTATTTGACAAAATCTAAGAGCTTAACAGGATTTTCAGGTGGTGTCTAAACTCTTGGTTTAATCAGATGTCAAGCCATACAGAAGCATGTTTGTTCTCAATGGCTTAGTCCCAGCAGATGCCAGGTACAGCACCTTGCCACTGGGTTTGAATGAGGCTGCCTCAGTGCTGTGTACATACAGGATGCTGTCATGGATTGTAGCTCTCAGAAAACACTGCCCATCTCAGAAAGAATATACTGGGGTTTATTTCCTCCTCCTCCTCCCTGTAGGTGGGTGAACAATGATTCTGAAGAATTTTTTTTATTTTATTCAGAAGCCCAATCATTTTATTCATGTTTTAAAAGCAATATATCCATGAAGGACAAAAGCAATTGCATTAAAGGCAATACTGCAAGAAGGAACACAACTAGTTTCTTAGCTAACTTTAATAATACCTTGATAAAAGAAATATTTCTACACTGAAAAAGAGTAAAGAATAAAAAAAAAAGTTTTCAGCTTTTAATTAAATGAATATGCGGGCCTTGCACAAGACTTCATCTTATTTGTGCTTCATTGTACACTGAGATACATTATAGTTTTAATAAAGTTGCATCAATAGAATTCCATGATTTCCACATTTACATTACTTTTCAATTGAATTAAATTATAGCTGTATCCTTTAGCTTAATTTTGACCAGCCACATTGCCACTATTATATAAAGCCAAAGATAGAGTTAAGTAGTAAATGAAGAGAGTTGGCTTTTTTTAATTGCTAAAAACCAAAATAATTTGTCTTTCTACCTAAAGAGAATCAGAGAGAAATATATTGAATTCATATACAGGAAACTTTACTGACAAATGGTCTAAAGAACTTTGCTCTTCAGTATATTTTTATATTTTAATTAATGTCTTATTTTAGGTCTTGTTCACTTCCTAAACCTGACACAATCACATTGGCTAATAGATAAATGCACAAGTTTTATTTGCTCTCTCAAACACTTTACTCAAACTTATATTGACTCGTTACTCTTTTGCCCTTAATTTTTTTTTTGCACCTAAACAAGGAAAAAATATTCCGTCAAAACAATCAAACATAATTTTACAAAAGTACATGTTTATTTTCACTTTAAAACAACTAGAAACCCCGATTAATGGACAGCAGAATCAATCTCTATATTAGGCATTCTCATTGTGCATGAAGCAAACTTCTTTGACAAGTTTGACTGTCTTGCTTAAATTTCTGCACAGCTATAGCACCCTGAGAGGGTCAGTAAGACAGTAATTAGCAGTTATGTATTCCTTTTCTGTAAACTGCATGCCTTCCACACTTGCCAGCGTCTCTGCTGAGGGTAGTGTTAGATTAGGACTTCAGCACTCACAGGGTGGCCCGCTCTTAATCATGCAGGTGGCAGGGAACTATTGTCTCACCTTGCAGTTGTGCAGTGCCTGACTTCAATGAAGCTGCCTCAATTTACCACGCTCTAGGATGTGGCGATGTATCCAAACCCCGCTGCTCTCTCACTAATATCTCCACTGAAGTCAGGCACTGCACATCTGTGGAGAAAAACGTCAGCTGTGTCCCTATAACTGCCCATATTTTCATTTCATTGTGCTCAATATTCTGTGTTTTGAATCAAATGATTTAATAACTTCTTGATTAATATAGTTCTGCTTGGACGTTAGGTGGTCGTGGACCAGGGGGCAGGAATACAAAGCATTCAGTCCTCCAGGCGATTCCAGATTAAACACTTCACAGAACTTGCCAAGATTTTTGTATTTTCACTCAAAATCCTTCCAAAACATCTGAAAACATCTAGCTTAACCTTTGCTTGTAGGTAGGTTTGGATTCTGTACATGAAGAATATCACAGTACAGACTCCAAACCGCAAAAAGCACAATAAGTCTTTTTCCTTGCAATAGTTGCTGCAAATGGGAAGTGAGTCATTCTCCTTCATTGCCCTTGCAGTATCCCAAGAACATGATGTTATTTGTTACTGCTTTTAATTCATTTAGTAAATCTCCTGTTTCCTGTTTGCTTCTGAGACAGCAGCACTTTTACTCATGCTAAATGACATTTGAACAGTTCCTATTGTGACCATTTACAAGGCTTTGAGAATCTCAAATAGGATTTGTCTGGTTGAGAAGCCTGCCTTTGGTCTGACACAAAGATATCTCTAAGCCGTTTTCTGCAACTGTGTCCTTATACAAGTAGTCTGATTTCCTCTGAATCATGCATCCAGAGTTAAGTCTGTGTGAAAAATGCTTTGCTGGGTTGGAATAAAATGGTCATTAAACGTCTCAAAGAAGAGAAGCCAAAAGGCAGTGCTGATGTTAGGCATCTTACTAGGAAAGTCAGGGATTTTTCGCCTGTCTTCTCCTGCTATCTTTGTTACCTGCTATTGCTATCATATGAAACAGGAGCACAGGGGCAGATATTCCCAGTGGGGAGGCCTGAGGAGAGCTGGCAATGCAGCTACAGCAGCCAGTGGTGCAAATCCCAATGGTTCTTTAACGTGCTGGCCCACAAGGGGCAAAAAGCAACTTCATCATCCCAGAGCATCCCAGCAGAGAACTGTAACAACTGGAATCACCATTATCTCTGCTCTCTGTTCCCACCAGTGGGTAGTCATATGCTGTGAAATTGACACTATCTAAAGTTCAGCCAAATGCAAAGTAAACAAATGGAAAGAACAGAGATAAATATTTGCTTCCTAAACCCTTGGAGTGATAGATTTCAGTAACACTCATAATGGATTGAAGAATTATTCAGACTACTAAAACCCCTTCCCCCAAATATACAAAAAAATCCTGCCCTCTTTAAATGTTCCTCATTCTAGGTCATCTCCAAGGAGTTCCAGGGACATTTCTTGTGACAACATTGTAGCTGTTAACTTTACACTGACTTTTTTGCTGCCTCCTAGTGCTCCATGCAAATAAGTCCAAAACTTGTGTTGCAAAGGAGCAGATGGAAGCAAACCTCTCCTTTGTCACAGGTTTATTTCAGTGGAACTATCTCTGGCAAAAGTACAACAAGAGATAACATGAAGGCAGAAAATTGAATAGGCTTTTTGCTTATTATTACATGTCCATACTTCCAGGGCCTGCAGTCTTACCCTGAAGGAAGAAATTTCCCACAATGAGTTTTGGACTACCTTTTTCCTGCAGAAGTGAGAGACTCACTCTCCAAGTCTTTTCCACGCTCTGCTTACAGCTGTAAACCAGCGCATTCAGGTTAGTAAATGACCTTTACAGAACAAAACATTTTTTTTTTACATGTGATTACTTTTGTACATACCCTTTTTAGATAGAGAAACAGAAATCGAGGGCAAATTTTCATGTGTCTTAGCCAAAGAGGTGGGGATAATTTATCTATGAGGCAACAAAAAGGGGATCTTTCTGATTCATTTTTATCTGAATGAAAAACCACCATGACAATGTAGTCTGCAGGACATGGCTTCTCCATTCTGTCTGTGGTAAATTCTCATTTAAGCATCTGAATGATTCAGGCTACGTGGAACAGCCAATATATATGTATGCAGTAACATCTGGCAAGCTACTGAAACTAAAACTGCTGACTGCTTTTTAAAGTATCTTTTATTGATTTTGTGTAAACCATAAAGAACTGCTTTTGATTATCTGGCAAATCCACCTTCTAATACTTTAACTTTCCAGTATAAGTTTGTAACTCTCACAGTTGAAATGAACTTTGGATTTATTAGGCAGAAAAATTCTCTTGGAAAGAAAAAGATTAAATATCCCATTGCTACCGACTTTTCCTAGAATGATCATTTTGTATTCTGGCTTCGTATTTTTCATCCAGATGAATAGAGTTGCCCTTCTGAAATTTTTGAAGAAATTTAACCCATACACCCTATTATCATTCATAATAGATTCACACAAGTGATGTGTCTGCCTTTCAATAAACAAGCAGGTGTTTTTTCACAATTTTATTCACGACAATATCCTTGACAAAGGACCATCTCATTCTTAGATTGGCACCTTGCAGAAAGAGCATCTTAAATTACTGTGCATTTTTGTCTCAAAAATATATGAAAGCTATTGAGTCACCCCTTTCCTGTGCAGTTGTGTACATTATTTTTCTTAAAATAATCACATTTTTGTGTCCTCTGCAAAAAATGTCATATCTGATAGAAAAATAAAATGTTTTGCTGCTGAAATTGGGGGCGGGGGTTGTGGAGGGGGAGGGGAGTCCGGTCTAAAAATTGAAGACCGACTTAAGAAAACGCAGGTAAGGCTGAAGTCAAATACTTTCTGACCAGATGTAGCAAATACTTTTCCAACTACTTTTCAGTTTGAACTTGAGGTTATAGAGCATACAGGTTCTGGCTGTTCCAGCCACTCTCTTTCACAAGGTTGCTCAAGAAATTGCATGAAAAGGAATGCGTCATTCTCCTGAAATGTGTCATTCTCGTCAACTGAAAAATTTGAGCTGAAAGGTCAGTAAAATAGGTTAGCTATAGTTCCACCCCTCCAATTAGGTTTCTTTTGTGCCTACAGTTCTAAAGTTTTGTAGTTTTTCCACCATGGTTAAATACCTTCTGATTTGTATTTAATTCCCCCTCACCATTAGTGTATGTTAATAACAGCTCCCCTTCCCTCCAGTGTTCTCCCTGAATCCTGAGAACAAGCAGATATGGCAGAATCTCACTGATGTTCAAAGAGCATGGTGTTACTACTATTAGCAACGTAGGATGGCAGAGGTTTGCAAAAAAGACAGAGCCTCTGTTTTTCTGCAGTCTGAAATAGCAAAGAAAGACAGTAACTTTGTTGGACAAGGAGCAGAACACCAGTGAATTTCCATCTGCTATCACCTGCTTGACAAGGTGACTCAGGCTAAAGAGCACACTTTGAAAAGATGAATTTGCTGTTTTGTCAAGAAATTTTGAACTGTCACCCTTGAGCACTGCATAAACTTACACGAATTGTTTCCAGACACTAACCTTAGAGCATGATATCCATCACACTAATAGGCCGTAATCCAGCTTTAAGGCAGTCAGACACAAAATCTTAGCCACAAAATTTAACCGTGGTGTATATAAAGAATTTGAGAAGCAAAATATGTACAATAAAATTTTGTGTACATTCTGAACTTATTTTATTGCTCTGAGGGATATATTTATTTGGCTACAACAGAAAAAAGACCCTCAAGCAACTGTATAAAGCCGGTGTAGTTAGCAACTGCATCTTCATGATTGTGTCACTGAACATCTCAGATTTGAAAATTAGTCATATACATGTGTACATTCCAAAGCATGTCTCCAAAACAAAGTACATTTCTAATGGGTAATGTGTGACTGAATTAAAAAGAAAAGCAGAGTCTCTATTTGCCATAAAAGATATTCAGAAAAAAAATATACTATACAAATAATGTATTTAGGAAGACTTGCTCTTGTTCTCCAGAAACACACAGAGCAGCAACTGGTAGTAAGACAAAAAAGTCTTTGTGTTTTGTGTTCTGCATGAACTTGAAGAAACCAATCCTCCCTCAAATTTTCCAGCCCATTAAGTACCAGTTACAGCACAGAGCCACTGATGGCTGTGGTGATTCAGATTAGGTGACAGACAGAAGTGATACTGCTGAATGGGTTTTGCAGTGCCTTCAGGTAAAATCTTTGTGTCTCAGAATAAAGGTAGCTGCATTAACTGACGTTAAAAGTGTTGCATTCCTTGCTGGCTGTTCTCAGCTCTGTTGCCTGTCTTGCTGCTGGACCAGTGAATGGATTACATAATGCTCTCAAGAACAGGTCAATAATGCTCTCAAGGTAGGTGTCGTGCTTGGTGACTTCTAGAACTTATTTTCAAACTTCCTCTTGCCTTCTGATCTGAACTTGATAGCACCTCTTGTGCAGCTCTCTGGAGACTGAATGGCTTCCTGTGGGCATTGTTGTTTTCATGGAAACATGGGAGACTGTAATCCTACAATGAAGAGGGGAGAAAACTGAGGTGGAAAATCTACGGGGTTTTTTTTACTATTTTTAAGATTTCTGTCCCTATAGGTTACACCTTTACTTCAGGATGCATCACATCCTGATCAGAAGGCAGATCGTTGCCCAAGGTCTTTCTGAGCAGTCTTTTATACCCAGGCTCTTTATGGATATTGACATCATATAATCATAGAATGGTTTGGGTTGAAAGGGAACTTACAGAACTTCTAGTTCCAACTCCACTGCTAATCTTCCACTTGACCAGGTTACTCAAAGCCCCACTCAACTGGGCCTTGATGGAGCATCCACAGCTTGTTTGGACAGTCTGTTCCAGTGTCTCACCACCCTCACAGTAAACAATTTCTTCCTAATATCTGATCTAAACTGACCCTAATTCAGTTTAAAGCCATTACCCCTTGTCTGTCACTACAGGCCTTTGTATAAAGTCCTTCTCCAGCCTTCTTGTAGGCTCTCTTCAGGTACTGGAAGGTGCTGTATGTCAGGTCTGGTCTCCAGTCACTTTTACCCATGCTATCCTTGTCCTAATCTGGTAATGGCTGCAACCACCCTTCTCTAACACTACTTACAGGAAAAAAAAATAAGAGTCAATAATCACTGTTCCTTAGCAGTTCTAGACAAGGAGGAAAACAGAACAGATCCAATCCTATATATGGTAGTGTAAACCTGACACTGGTATTTCCTGGTGAGCAATTACTCTCAATTTATATACATGTAACAAGACTAGAATCTTTCTTGTGTGAGAGAGAACTCATTTCCCAATCAGAAAGAAGTCATCTTTGAAAACAGTAAGTCACTACTTACTATTACTTTTAGCAGTGTTCTCTCTAAAAAGGAAAAAACATGCTACCTACTGGAATTTAATGCAATGCTTTTTTTCCTTGAAAGTTTCACATGTTCCCCACTATCATACTTTTTCTGTTATTTTTTCTCTTTAGGATAGTAACTTTTTATCCTTGTATCTGTTAGAAATAAGTGGATGCAACATATGTCCCTTAAATAGAGCCTCTGAATTATTCCTGCATAACCTCCATCAGAACTCTCCAGATTGTGTAGCTTTTTTTCTGGAAACCTCCCAAGGTCAAGAAAAGACAAGAATAATTTCAAGCCTGGCATAGTTCTTTGATGATAAATATAATCTGAGGGATTTGAATTTTTGCTCGTCAATGTGGACTTTTCACTTAATACTCTGTTTTTATGAAGTTTCCTCACCCTGCTAGTTCGTTCTTGGGAAAAAAAGTTTACCCACTGTGACATTTTTATTTTTGTCTTGTTTGTTTTTCTTTCTAAAGGAAGACAGAAATATAAGTAAAAGGAAGTAAGAGAAAACTGAGCTAAAGACCTGTAGGGCTTGGGAGTCTCTTCAAGACTTGTCTCACAAATATCTTTGTGCTTGACCCCTCTCAATGTTTGAAGAGACTATGCAACAGAAAGGATCCTGGGTGACTCATTAACAGCCTGAATCTCAACACCGAAGTGTTACAAAACTGGCTTTTAGGAACATCAGCTTTCCTGAAGGTCAATAACTTGCAGGGGTTTAAGCCAAATCTGAACCCAGACCTTAGACAGTCAAGTTATTTGGTGCCTTGCAAAGCTTTACCTTTTCCTAGAGACTGAAGAAAGAAAACAAAACCAGTATAACTGGTTCGGGCTCCTCTTACTGTCCCGTTTCTCACTATGATATTTGTGCTTATGAAATCACACCTTTTTTCAAGGGGAAAGCAGCACAGAGAGACAGTTAATGGTAAATAACAAAGTTCTGATCAATGTGTGCTGAAAATAAGCTGTAACCACCACAGTGAAGCAATGCAATAACACAACAGCCATCGTATTTTTCAGTCCATGACACTTCTGAAGCATATGCCCACAAGGCAGAGCATCAGCTTTCCTAGTAATATTCCTGAGTCAAGCAGGCAGACATTCCAATTTAAACCTGTTACACCTGAAATCCCTTTTGCTTAACAAGTGTTCACCCACCTTTTAGATAAGGGGCTATCAATTCCTGTAATAAGTCACGGGGAACTTCTTGCAGTTTGAACACAGATTTTCCCTGGCCTGAATAGAAAACTCCTTTAGGTATCTGCAGCAGCACTGCAGGAGGAGTACAGTGTGCAGTTGACCACACCATATGTGATTAAATTAAGGTATGGGGGAACTATGGTTAAGGCCTCTAGAACAAGCTCTGAGGCCACTGATTTGTATCAGCAGGTTATCACACCTTCCTCAGATGGACTAATTAACTACAGGCAAGAATAACTGCTGCTGTCAGAAGTAAGAATTGCATCTCTCACATCAAATGCTTACCCATTGAAGTAGCTGCCCTCAGTTAGGCCTGTTAAGTAGCACTACCAGGTGGAAAAACACAGGGTTTTTACTTTATTCCAGCCAGCTTCTGGCCGTTTTTTGGATTTTTTACAGCTGAATTTGTCTATTCACAGAATGGATATGTGCTCAAAATTTAAACATAACTGTAAGGCTTTGGACTCATCTACTTTTTTTAGGAACCAAGTCTAAATAATTGGTGTGTGCATATATGTAGTGTCAGGGGAGTGGGGATGTGACCTTGTCAATCATCACTGCCCCTGCAAAAGCAGCATGAAAATCCTGCAGCCTGACTGATGTGTCCATGAGAATTAATTCAGAGTTTCACCAGACACAGAACAAGTATACACATTTATCTGAAATGGTTGAAAAAATACATAACTCCAAGAATATTTTGGTAGAAGGAGGATTTTGCGCACATGAACTTGAAAGCAAGACATTGTAGACACTACATCTAAATCTATATGTTATTTTCACTATTCACACTGTGTGATATGTACACCAAATATCTGTCTTCCTCTTTAGTGAAGAAACCTAACAACACTCCTGATAACTAAGTCAACAACTTTCCAAAGAATTTTTCTGATGTTGTTTGTTGCACTTAAAGAGCTAATCTGTGTATACTTTCTACTGCTTTTAGAGTAGTAGACTCCATTTAAAAAAATCTTACCGAATTACTTCAAACAACAAATTTATTTTTCAGACATCACTTGTTCAATAAAATGGAGGGGATTATGTGGCTATAGGCAGAGTATATTTGGTTGCAGAGAAGTTGTTTTGACCACTCTGTAGTTGAGCACTTTTTGTTTCAACTCGTATGGGCAGTTTCTCATCCTAACACATGTGAAGACCATGCAATTCAGATGGCTGACTTTCAGGGGAAAGCACTGTGAACAGATGTATAATGAAACAAATCCTACTGTATTCTTTGTAGGAGTGCCTGATTTTGACATCATTGTTGTGGGTAATTAATTTCTTCAAGGTATGAAATAATTCCTCTAATCCTGTTTCAAACACCCTTTAGTTTTACATAGTTCTGCAAGGGGCAGAGATCTGGATTTGATGATTACAGGTTCATTCAAACTGCAGATATTCTATGATTTAGTGAAGACTTTTGCATTCATATTATTGCTATTTACTCCACAATGGTTACCAGGAAAGTTGGTTATTTTTTTAATATTTTAGCTCCTACATAAGAAGTTAATTAAAAAATTAAGAGGTTCTAGATTTCCTGGTTATGAAACACAGAAATAAAATAATTATCTGTGGATAACTAAATTCTTATTCATATTTTCAAGAGATTCTAATTTTTCCTCTTTTTGTTACTTGGAGATCTGAGGCCAGCCTTCAGTCTGGCTTTGATTGTGATCCAAGGTATTTTTTTCAGTTCTAGAAATTCTGAGATCCAAATCGAAATAGTCTGCAACCTGTGTCCTGTACTTCTGTCTCACAAATGTAGAAATGTTACAGATTTATATACAAGTGTTATAGCATTCACTGCCATGTCTTGTTTACTGTTCTGTATTTTTCAACTACAGAGAGCATATTTCAACATATTAGCTCATATTATCTGCTGGAAAAAAAGTTTAGTTGCCATTTTGAATCAAGCTAATGCAGTGAAGAAAGAATGCCATTAAATTTAATGTCTATGCTGAATTGGATCAGCAGTTGTGATATGATTAAATTCCATGGGCTTTTTTTTCACCAGCCTGATCACTTCACATTATATAAACCCAGTGTATATAATGGCATAGAATATTGGCTGCTACCACACTTCTGCATACCAGAAACCATTCTGAATTGCATTTACCCTGGACTTTGCCATACATGGAAATAAAATTACTTCTCTAACATTATTTCTGATATCATTTACCATCAATTTCCTTTTTTATCAGGCTGCTTTATTTCTCTGTACTACTGATTTTAAGCCTAGCTATGCAGATGTTGGATTGAAAGCTGGCCTTCATAAGACCTAGTCCTTGTTTTGCTGCTGACTCTCTTGTGTGACCTCTGGTGGGTTCATAAATCTACTTTTGTTTCAGTTTACTTGTCTCTAAATTGCTATAATAAATAGATGCTGTTGTGTTTTGTTGAGCTGAATTTCAAAATATATTGACCCAATAATCAATAATTTACCAACTAATAATAAATCCTAATATTGAGTCAAGAAGTCAGAGGGATTGCTCAGTGCATTCTTGTTTCGCTCAGTGGGACAACTTTGCTCAAATTCCATCCAAAGTCCAGAGGTATCTGGAGAGATATTTTCAAGTTAGCACTAAGTCTGATACACATGGACTTCACAAAATCACGGGTTAAAATCCTGATAACTTCAAATAAACCTTTTCTCCTTTCAAGTGTCAATCAGGATAGGTTCATTTGCAAACACAGTCTAATTGTTTAACCTTATCCTAGACCTTTGGGACCCAATTATCGTGCTGCTTGTAGGAGTGAAACCTAATTATAATTTTTTTTAGAATAAGATTAAGCAATGCTTGTAATCAATGTCAGGAATTTAGCTGGCACTGTTCTGCTGAACCAACAGCATGTTGATTCTCACACACAAACATATACCTTGAGGTGTTTGCTAGTTATACTTCCCTGACAAGATCTTTTGGTAGGGGACTGTTTTATTATTACTGATACAATTTTCAAAATAATAAGGTCTTTCAACTTCTACAGACTGTGGTTTCAATTCCATTGAATTCACTAAATAATGCTGGTACAACCTAGTGTCTGGTTACTGCATGCTGCTGCACTGTGCACCTGAGCTAGCCCTAGCCAAGCCAATTTGGGCACAGGAGACATCTAGTCACCAGCAGTCAAGGTTTTGTACATTCTGCACAATGTAACTGGAGAGCCAGTTTCCTCAGCATGACTGTTTCTGGTACTTCTGTTTGTTCTGTCTCTCTCCAAAATATACTTTAGTAGTCGGTGAAGGCAGAGTCAAGTGTTACAATCCCATTACAGTTAATGACCTTGTTCTCCACCTCCTTCTCCTGAGATGAGCTGAACATTAAACTATCAGAAGCCTCGGACATGCATTGCCCTTGGGAAACTGCACAATCATTAACATCATTCCTGATGCCGTATTCCCAATACTACATTGTCTGATCTCTGTCCATCTTTCTGTTTGCTCATGAAGCCACCTGAAACTCCAAATGTTAGTATAAAGTCAGCCTCATGTCCCCTCTGCTCCAAGACAAAATGAGCTGTAACTCTGATATCCTTTTTAAATGTCTGTCTAAGGTTTTCTGCCTCAACCTTTAGTAATCAATGATCTTAAGCCGCTCCAGCTGTTCCACTATTGTAGAAGAGATTTGTCCCTTCTTTGCATCAACCCTTCTTTGCATCAACCCTTCAGTATTAATGGTGTACCTGCTGTAATCCTCTGCATAATGGGCTGCTTTTGCTTGAGCATCTCTTACTATGCCCAGGAGAACTCTGCAAGCAGGATATACTTAATGGAATGGTCTAGAAAAAGCATTTATACATTGATATGGGCAGTTACCAAGTCAAGCATTGAAATCCTTGCGACATATAATGAATCTGTGTCAGCTAGGCAGTTATCAGTTAGGACAGAAAGTATTAATATCTATTGCCTCTTGAAACAGCCTGGCTTGCTGTCTCCTAATTTTCTACCTTTTTCCTAGTTTTATGTCATCAGTTTTCCCTTTGAGTCCTTGAGTTACTAGTCACTACCATCTCAGTAACTTCACTTCTCTACATCCACCTTTCTTGTCTTGCATGGGTTTAACTGTATTACTTTCAAATATTTTCTTACTAAAACAGAATCAAAGTTAACCAGACCTGCTGCACAAAGCTAAACCTTGGGTCACATGAACCTGAATCACTGGGCCATTGGTTACCTTGCCTCCCTCTCTCTTTTCTAACACTTGTATTTCACTCTTTTCCCATAGGTCCCATTTTCTAACCTCTAGTCAGTTTAGTTTCTGCCTTAACTGGAGCTGAGTAAAGGAGAAGGGTGACTTTCCAGGTATTCAGGACTATATTCCCGTATATTTAACAATTATCAATCCCGAGTTTTTTTACAGCAAATACCTGATATTTTTACGTTGTGCTGAAATTTGGGAAATAACCACTTTTCTGAAAAGAGGCTCCTGAATATCTTTTGCATCCTGCAATACATGCAATCCCTTCTATCTAAGCATATATTTTAGAAGTATATATTACTGAATTTCATTCTGTATTTCCAGACCATTTCTCTGGTTTTGGAAAGATTCTTTCAAATTTTTCACCTGGTCTATAAAGTTTGTGCCACATGCAAATGAAATACACTTTTTAGTATTATGTAATTTCTAATGAAAATATTAACAACTTCATACTCTCAACAGATTTCCATGAAGCCCCACTTGATGTATCTTTCCATTCTGGTATATCATTGCCCCCCACACTTCAGTAAAATTATTTAGGGGCATTTGCAGCCTCAGAGAAGCACCTTGATAGCCATGCTTAGTAAGTATATTTCAGAAGTTATTACTTGACACAGTATAAAAAACCTAAATACCGTCAACCTGTATATGACTGAAACCTCCTTCTGCTCTATGGAATGCCCGTGTTGACATTTCATAGGTAATAGACTGATTTGACTTGACTTGGTACACACAGCTGTATTCTGACCACTGTGCCATTTCGGTATTATTTTCCAAATTCTTATGAACAGATTGATTGATTTGGGATTTTCCCAGAAGATTAAGTTAAGCTGATTAATCTACAATTCATTATGTTTTAGTTTCTTAAGAATAAACACTGTATTTGCCTTTTGTTAGTCTCCTGGTATCACACCCTTCAAGAAAGAAGTTGAAAATTCTGATTGGTTCTGCCAGTTATCTAACAATCCTAGTGCTTTCAAAAATGCAAAAACTTGCCCTACATAACACGGTATAAAAATCCTTTATCCATGCCACCCATTCTCTCATTCTGGAATATATGCCCTGAATAAATATTCAATCTGTTTCAAACCAGGTATCAATCCCAGTGAAGTCCCTAATTAAGTCAGGGTTTGCTCATCCTGGGAAATAAAAATAAGCCAAAAAATCTAACTGTCACAGTTAATACATTCAATATAGTTAGCAAAAACTATGGATTTGTGTGATTTCCTATGCATTTATAAGGTTATTTCTTTAAATTCAGATCTTGATCCAAAACTAACTAAAGCTACTTATGAGTGGCAATGAATTTGGAATATAGCTTCTTACATAATATTTTAACACCATTTAAAGACCAGTAGTAGAGCAGACAAGACCAAACCTGTAAGGGAGCCTGTTGTGCTATGCAAGTTTTCAAAGACTCTTAGTGTTGGATAGCTAAAAACAGTGGCAAAACCACATTTTTTCAGATCGGGAAGCAGAACTGGACTTTCAGTAGAAGGAATTCAGATGAATTTGTTTCCTTCTTCCCTAAAGTCCTTCTAAAAAGGTCACAGTGATAAAAATAGAGCTGCCTTCTTTTACAGGGATTTTGCTTGAGAGCTCAATTTATTCAGAAATCAAGACAGATTGATGTTGTTCCCTGGGAATGCAGATAAGCATATTTTAGACAATAAACCAGGAGCCCTTATCTGCCGAATTTTGTCTTTTCAATGTATCTATCCTATGCTAATTTTAGGTCTGCATTCTCTATATCCTGCCGTGTTTTGTGTTTCCTCCCATTGAGCTCTGATTTCTCATTATGGCATGTCCTTTTAGCATATATTTTGTACTTATGATGCATCTGTTCTCATTTTGCCCCTGCAAGTGCCTAAATGATAGCTAAATGCATCTGTAAGGACAAGTGCTGAACAGGTGCAAAACAAGACCACAAGTAATAAAAGAAGAGGAAGAAATCAGAGACTAATTTTTGCTCTATCAGGATTTGCCTAATACATGTATAACCATTACGCAGCCAATACAAATGTCTTGTTTTCACAGTTCTTCATCTTTTTAAAAAGGATCTCTCTGGAGTTAATTTAGTACAAGAAAATTTTGATCGAAGAAGGTACGCCTTCTCTACTGCTGCCTTGACAGAGACTGTAATACAGCTTAAGGAATTTTACAGGGTATCCAGCTCTTCTTTGTTAGCAAACACAAAGTAGACAACATTTTCAGGCACATGGTGTGATTCTTGGAATGGCCTGGGCCGGCCAGGAATTGGACACAATGATCATGATGTGTGCCTTCCAACTCAGCATGTCCTATGATTCTAAAAGAGAAAATGCAAAAAAAGAGTATGAATTCTAGGTATATTACTTGAAAGCAAATCATAACCCGCTCAATTTTTATGTTTATTTTACACTTTCCGAAGAAGTTTTATCTGTTACTCTTGAGAAAACTTGGTGCAGATATATTCATGTCACATATTTCATAAAACAGTATTTTTTACTCACTCTAATCTCAATGATACAGACTGGCTAACTGAGCAATACTATGTTCTTTTTGTATTGTTTCAGCAACATAAAATGTCAATTGACTGTCAGTCTTTACTCAGTTCTATGGCTTTAAAATTACTCTGAGTCCAGCCTCCCAGACAGCAGGATTTTCAGGACTTTGGCTACAACATCTTAGTAATTCCTTTTGAAAATAGGCCAAAATCTCTGTTGTCCAGCAGCCAAATGATAAATTAGAGGGAAGAATGGACATCAGTCCAAACAAACAAAATCTGACTCCTTTTTTTTTCTGAAAGGAAACGTCCAGGAAAAAACCAATCCATTTTGAGTCGAACAGAATCACAGAATCATTTAGGTTGGAAAAGAAGTCATCAAGTCCAATCCATGACCAAACACCACCATGTCAACTAGAACATGGCACTAAGACCCACATCCAGTCTTTTCTTAAACATACCCAGAAATGGTGACTCCACCACCATCCTGGGCAGCCCATTTCAATAACCGATCACCCCTTCTGTGAAGAAATTCTTCCTAATGTCCAGCCTAAACTTTCCCTGGTACAGCTTTAAGACTTTAGAACAAACTTTTTGAGACTCTTTCATGCACTTATAGGACGTACAAATAACTAAGACATCATGTTGCAAATTACAGAGACACCAATAATTTTCTCCCCCATAGCCCTATTTGCTGGGTACATCACTTGCATGAGAGAGAGAGAGAGTTCTCCTCTCAGTCTGAGATGAGTTCTCAAGATCCATCTCACAGAAACATGTCCAAAGCATTGTGTTATGGGCTGTCCAGTCTTCCCAGTCCTAGCTGCATGGTGGTGGGTTTGATCTGCCTCTGAATCATGTGCAGCTCTAGATGGAAAGTTAGGCTACTCTGCATAGGAGTCATTGGGATAATCTCAGTCCCTTTGGATAGTGTTCCACCTTGTATTTTAAATAGTTAAGTGATCATTGGAAGCAAGGCAAATCTTCTAACCTCTTGTCAAGAGAATCACTGAGTCAGAATCTGACTTAGTATTTCATTTTATGAAGGAATATTTAGGTGTTTTGAACCAAGAGGTATTCTCTCAGAAGTTGAATCCTCTCCCATCCTTGGTTATTAGGTAAATTCTTTGCAATTAGCCAGCTAAGTACTAATTTTATGAAACTCATGTGGAAATACTTTTTTTCCATTTAATTATCTTCCTTAAATCTTTTTTTTAACAACAAAAAAAAATCAACATTTGCCCATACTTTGGGGGAAATTATATTGAATAAGAAACTCTTTGCCTCATAATATAATGCAAAATCCAACCAGAATACTCAGGGTAAGTTGAGTGAAGTTGTTCTGTAGCAGTTGTATAAGACAAGTTTTTCCTTACATCATAATAATCCCTTCTGAAGTTAAAAAATTCTAATATCTGGTGAAACCAGACTGAGCCTGGGGCTACTTTAAGCTGTATTGAAAACCACAGCCTGAGGTGCAAAGTTTCCCTGAGCTCTTCCTTGCTTCTTGCACTAGGTTCATGAAACTATTCCCAGGGAGGAATGACCCACCTCTTCCTTAATCATCACACCAATGTACACAAGAGCAGAGCCTGACTATTTTAAACAGGAATTGCTTGGAAGGTTTCCACGGTCTCCAAGCTCTCCTGTCCTTTGTGTTAACATAGGAGGAAAAAAAAAGGTCATGAGGAAAAATAAAAGGTATAGGCAATAATGCTTCTGGAAAGGCAGAATTTTTATTAAGATCATACCCTGAGTTAAGTGGCTCCTTCTTTGACAGTAGCCATACTGCTGCTCTTTGAAGGGCAAGAAACTGAACTTTCAGGGAACCTATTAGGAAATGGTTCAGAAAGAGGGGTAGTGATAGCAGCCATCTGAGAGATTAATTGCAGTAAAGGGTCCTCAAAGCACTGGCCTCCAACTATTATCAGCATAGCTATTATCTTTCTTTTGCATTACTTGAAAACTGCTTTTACAAAAAGAAAAGCAACAAAATTACTTGAGGCTTTTTGTTAGGTCCCAAGGCTTTACAAGTGAATAGTTCCACAGCAAACATCACTTACCAATGGAGTTTTACTTCAGAGAAAAATATGTTTCCTTTAGACAGATAATAAATACCCTTCATATCATTGTGGCTGATAAGTCAAAACAAGCCTGAAAGATGCATTATGTTCCACCTTTGCAGTCTTTTTGCTTTTCAGAGTCAGAAAGGATTGATGATTCTGTTGGGTCGCTGCTGAATACCCTACTGTACTGAAATACTACATTTTGGCTTGCCACTGAGAACAGTAAGGAAGGAACTAAATGACAACAAGAAGAATGAACTATGTTTACATGAAACTTTCTTTGATTCTCTAGTGCAAAATAAAATATTAATGAAAAGAGAATAATAATAAGCTTCCGGTGATCACACACGTGATCTCACAAAATAAAAACCAAATTCTAAATGTAATGATTTGATGCCTACCTTATTATTATAATACAAAGGTGATCCTTCTAGAAAAAATGGTGACATTCTTGCTCTGTCTGAACTGGGCTGAAATCTTTCTGTTCTCACTAGAACTCAGGTGAAAAATAATGTGCAAAAAGTAATAATCATGTTTTGAGAAATCTAGTATAATAGCTTTCTTCCATACATCTCAGCATAATTATGAAGAATGTAACTCAAGGGCTCATGATTTCTTATGTTAGAAAAGAAATGCAGGCTTTACCTCAGTCAGACCCAATACATATTTTTAACAAGACTGCTGTTCATGATTAATGATCTCTATTTGTTAATGCACTTTAGATATATTCACTGCATCCTCACATTGTCATGCAGCTTTTGAATAAGGGTGAACTTTACCAGGCAGCTTCACTGGATAATGGGACAAATTAGGATTTACGAATCAGCACAGCTCTGTCAGTCTTATATGATGATTAAAAGTGGCCATGAACATCTGGACATGCAACTTCTGACCCTGAGGTGCTGTGCTGCAACAAGAGACCTATCAGTAATTCTTCCACAATACAGAGAACAATGCTACAGCAAGGCTGAATGCTAATAAGAGTGGAGCAATTTTTATAAAAGTGAATATTTATTTCCTCTGCTGCATTCACAGAAATTCTATGTTGTTTGAACTTAGTTGAATTAGACTTATTCCTGATTAATGTGCTCTTCTATATTCATTGCTGGAATGTAGATTTTTCCCATTTGGATACACTAAATCAGATATTATTCACTATTAGCAGTTTGCTACAGTTTTCTTTTGCCTATTATTCTATCTTATTTTGCAGTAGTATGCACATTTTAAAGTATGCCTCTATGTAATCTGCTGCATAGAAATTAAAATGATTGCACAACTTCTATATGATATGCTTTCAGAGACAGAAAAATTAAGATAAAATTTTCAATTTTCATACCTATTTTTATCACAGCCTTTTCATATGCTGGCTTTCCCAGAGTTTTCTGAAGTCAGCAGTTCTTCAGAAAGATTATCACCATCAAAAGAAAAGATAGGTTAGTTATTCGTGTGTGCACTGTAAAATAATTTACATGTACTAGGCACTTACCTCCCTTCCCTGTTTAAACACCTTTGTTTTGTTCATTTTTTATATGGGAGTCACTGCTGGAATGTTCTGTTGGAAACTGTTTTATCATCTAGAAGTTATAATTTGGCCATTTGATCACTGCTTAGCTTGTCCTAAACTGAATAGAAGCTCACACTCCTGCCATGTAACCTTTCAGATTTTTCTTTTTTCTGTGTCTGATCATTCAGAAAACCTCAATACAAATTATCACATATGATTAAAACAATGCCTTTGAATGCTGTGAATTTTTTAAACCTAAATGTCACGTAGTGATTTATGCATCTACGAATAGAAATGTATCCATCATCTACCTGAAATACGGGTCTTATTTAACGAATATATTCTGGCAACTGTTTTAAAAAAAACATAAAGGAGAAATTCTTCTCTGCTTTGCTGGCCTACTCAGAGGGACATTTCTTGACAGGGCTTTTTTAGTGTAAAACCTGTCATCATTCATTTCTGTTGAAATGAATAGTCTATTATTATCCTTCCTGACATGGCTTTATCATAGTTAGGATCATTTAATGATGAAATAATAATCTGCAGAACAGTTATGCTGCCTACATGGTATGGTAAAAAAAGGGGCTGCATGAAGTGGAAATACAAGAGTATATTCCCAACACACCACTCTATTTCACCTATACACCTGAATGATACATAGGTCATGGACATTTCAATGTGAAACATTGAATAATTGACGTTGAATAATTCTTTTCATGTTAATAGTTATGGCAGTCTTTATTTAGTTTTCCAGTCCCATCTTCACAAAAGAGAATCACAGTTGTCCATTCTAGCTTTGAAATCTAGCAGATTTTTTTTTTTCTGAAAGTGGAAAGGACTTCAGCTGAACTCCACAAGATATAGTTTTTTCACAAGAATACAATTTTGAACATGAAAACTTGATTACTCCTTTCCTTAAGTCATGAGCTTCCTGTGGCCAATACTATAAATGTTTAAAAGTGGAATGAAATATATGTTATATGTTGTTTTTGTTATATTCAAACCAACATTTTGTTTTCCTTAATATAACCCTTTTATTACTGTTTTGAAATTAGTAACAGAGTAGGGTCCATCAACAGATTGTTTCCACACTTGCTCATAATTTTTACAGTAGCTCTGAATCTGCTTTCAAGGAATTTACTGCAGAAATGTACAATTTATAGAGCAGAAAGGCATTATGAGAGCATCTTATGTTGGGCAGAAAGAGTGTTCCACTACTGCTTCAGCTTTCACCTGACAAATATAGCTCTTTCACAAAATATGAGGGAGTATTTGCACACACAGCCAGATTCCTTTTTGCAAAACAAGAGTCACACTAATTTGAAGACAACAGTCTCTTGCCTTGTACAGGGTCTTTCTGCTAATGTCCCTGTCCACAGCTTCATATTTGACCCCATGGGTGAATTATGGGAAATATCGCAGCAACTTTGGTACTTAGCTGCTTTCCAGGGTCAGCCCACCAAAACTGGGGACCTGTCTGGGTCCAGTGCTGGGCACAGGCATAAGAAAGGGGGTTGGGAAGAAGCCTGGCTGGAAGTCCAAGCTGGTGTGTTGGGGCTGTGGAGGGAGATGCCCTGGCATGACATGGCCATCACATGGTGTGAGCTTAGAGCAGCCCCACTCAAGGGGTGTCTTATAGCCCATTCCAACCCAGCTTCATCCTGGAAATCTACCTCAGCCCCTGGCAGGCCTGGCTGGTCATGCACATCCCTGCCAACCTCAAAGGGTTTGAGGCAGGTGGCAGAGCCCCTGGGAGTACACACAGAAGGCCCTGGCATGACTACTCTCTGCCCCGTGTTCCTGTATGTTCAAGCACCCCTTCTTGAAAGCACCTCTTCTCCCAAGCAAAAAACTACAGCACCTTTGTAACACTCATTATCATGAGATGCCTCTATCATCAGAATTGAGAGGCTGTGACATTTAGAACAGGGATGTGCTGACCCTGGTTTGCCTGTAAAGGATCAATAAATCCCATCTGCCAGAACAGTGTCTGGAACCTGTAGTTTCCATCTCCCCAGGCTGCAAAGGGTGAAAGTGACAGACTAAATTGAATTGTTAAAAAGTCTCTCTTCTGTAATTTTACCTATGAACTTCTGTTGTGATTGTCTACTTAGTGGGATTCATAAATCCCACGTAAGTCTGTGTTCACACGTCAAAAAATCCACTGATATGTACCTTGTTTAAACAAATATGGAGTATGAAAATATCAAGTCATACTCTCTGGTATACACTTTATGCTTTTTCCTCTAAAATGGCAATTTAGATTACTTTGTTGAAATACTGAAGGAAGATATTAAGAAGAATATTAATAATGCAACTCAAATATTTTCACCAGAAGCACAACCAGCACGTACATTTTTTGCTGCTGAGAAGAGTCTGTATCTCAGAATTTCTGTTGCATGGTTGTGAATACAGAATGGTTTGGTAACTCACCTTCTGTTTTTGTGAGAATAATGGAAAAAATCCCTGCTATATTCATTTTGCAGGGCTTTAAATAAGCTGTGCTAAATAGAGAACTTAATAAAAACAGGAGAAAACAAAACGAAAAGTTGCAGTCAGACTTTGGTATATAAAAATTTCCAAGTCCTTTTTGTGCATACAAATCACTTCTGTAAGGAGTTAGAAAAGATAAGTGAAGTTATTCTTTTAAGAAGAGATTTGGTAGAATCACCCACCATGTTAAACCCAGGTAATTAACACCGGGTTATTAAATGTAACCCAGGTGATTGAGATTGGTTTCTTAAATCTACCTAGGTTCTTAAGAGTTACATTAAAAAAGTGCCACATTTAAAAAGTGCAGGATGCTGAGGACTTTTGAGAATGAGTGATCATTTAAGTAATTAAATGTGGGATTAGAAGATTATGGTTAGACATATAAGTCTATAAATCTTGTCTTGCAATTAAATACATTCTAAATAATTTAATAATTATTCACAAGTGATAAGTCCTTAAGATGGAGGTATTAAGCAAGTTCCTTTGCCTGTTCCTGAACAAACTGAAGCTCTGGGAAGTGAAAATCATTTTAAGACAGTGTGTTTTCTCCCCACATGGAGATATAGTGGCAGAAAACTGAGTCAATATAATAAAATCTGACCAAAGCAGTATGATATAGAGAAAAGAAGGAATTGAGGGGAAAACAAATTCAGAGAGCTTGGGAAAAGGCAAGCAGTAGAAGATAGAGAGTGAAATTCTGTCAAAAGAAAAATACATTGAATATCTGTCGTTGGGTAGTTCTGTGTGTGCAGAGCGTTTGTCAGTAATAGAGGGCACAGACTTCCATTTCAAGTTTGATGCAGCCATCAGAACTCTTTCCACTAACTTCAGTGAGCTTTGGATTAAGCGCTTAGGGGGAAGACTGGTTATGTTTAAACTGAATGCTTTTTTTTAAGAAATGAGTCTAAATTATGGAAAAAAGTTTTCATAAACTCAGAAAACTCACTGAGCTCTCAAACCCTCAGAATCCCCAGAATTTAGTGTAGCCTTTAGACCTCATGCTTAAAAAGAGAGAAAAGTAGCTTATCTTAGAATTTAAATGAGTTCAGTAATTGCTCAGGCTGCAGAATGTAATACAAGATGTATTACAAACAAGCCAGCGAAGCAGTTTGTTATACCGAAAGGGTGCAGGGGATTAAAAAAAATACAAGGGAATCCCTGATTGCTATTGTGTTTTGGAATTAATAGAGTTCAAAATAGAGTTGCTATGTTTTAATTGTCTGAATCCAGCACATTAGCATTTGAAATACACTGCATTTATGATTTCTGCTGGAAACACAAAAAAAAAGAAGAAGACTTTGAAGATAACAGGAATTTAAGAATTTTTTAAAAAAATACATTTTCCCTTTCTTTCTGTTTCTGATGTTATAATTTTCTTTTATTTACCAACCCTTTAATGTGGGCAGCTGGTGCTTCTGAGACTTCCAGCCATAGTTCTTAATTGTGCCACTCAGTCTCATTGCCTGAATGCATCCCATTTCCAATGGCGTCTTGAACCTAGCTGAAATATTCTCCTATTTATCCATTGCCAATGGGCCTTCTCATTCCTTTCCTTTTTCACACTCTCCTCCAGAGCTGTCTCTTATTGCCTGCTTCTATTGGGTGTGGGGTGTTGTGGTATTGGCAATGGGGAGAGGGCTGCAGCCCTGGCTTCTATGAGAAGAGGCCAGAGTTGCTCTGTGTGGGAGACAGCTGTTTCCTGTCAGCTCTTGTTGAACCCACTGCAGGACACAGCTGAAGTCCTTCAGCCATGTGTGGGGAACCTTGGGGAAAACCTATTTAGAAAGGTCAAAATGCTGTTGAGGAGTGAGCAGTGGGTGAAAAAGTGTGAGAAACAGCCCTGTGGACCCTAACAACGACTGGAGAGGAGATGCCCCAGGTACTCGAACAGAGATTTCCCTGCAGCTCCCGGAGACACTGCAGTGGAGCAGGTGGTTCTCTGAAGCCAGTTGACAGGAACATCCCAGAGTGGATATCCACACTACAAACCATGGAGTGCCATGTAAAAAGAGATATCCACACTGCAGCACCTGGAGCATCCCATGCCAGAGAAGGTGACAGGTTGTGAATGAATCTGCAGCCTGTGAAGGGCCCATGCTGGGACACTGAAAAACTGTGGAGGAAGGAGCATCAGAGATGAACTGACTGAACTTTATGGACTGACCACAGGCCCCATTCCCCATCCCCTCTGCACCATGTAGAGGGAGAAAGGAGTGGGGATGAAGTAGTGAATTTAGGCCTGGGAAAAAGAGTGAAGGGTAGGGGTGAAAGTGCTGTTTTAATTTTTTCTTAATTTCTCACCATTCAAATATATTTTAATTGGCAAAATTTTTTTTTTACCTAATCAAGTGTGTTTTGCCTGTGATGGTAAATGATAAGTGACCCACTCTTTTTATTTAGACCCATAAGCTTACTCACCTTATTTTCTCCCCTTGTCTTGTGGGAGGAAGTGGGGGGAACGAAGTCTGGGCGGCACCTGGCAGCTGGTCAAGATCAACCCAACGCGCTATTTTACAATCAGATACATAAACAACATATGTTGGAAAAAAACAAGGGTACACATAATGCAGGAGAACTTCTGTGCCCCATTTGAGTCACAGAAAAAGTGCAGAAGATACAGATTTTTAAAAAAGAAAATACAGATTGCACTGTCCATCAACAAAAGCTACATGGCATGGTCTCTTGCCATGTGTCTCATTGCTGCATTGCCATGTGGCTGCCCACCTTTATAGACCAAGGTCAAATCTGATATTGACAAAAATTGTGCTGTTCTCCTCCTCAGAGCCTCTTTTAAATTTGAGCTTTCTTTAAACTTGAGCATACAGGCATTGCAGCTGCTCTTTCCTACATCCAATGACCTCTATACATTCATATTTTTCCAGTCATAATCTATCTGCTGGCTCTTACAACATGCTCCCATGAGCTTACCAGTATCCAGCATTCATAACATTTCCCTCAGAGAACAGTGTTTTGCTACCTATGAGCTCCATAGTCCACAAGAATCGGTTTTCAGCACTCTAGTTCTTTATTTCCTCGTTTCTGCTGGGTATTTTCAGCTAATCACTTTAAACTCCTACAGTGACTGAATACATGATTTTTCTCTTAAAATATTAGCTATTCCATTGCTCCAAAGTACTCTTGTTTAACTGGAAAACTATTTTGGCTGCTGAGTCTCGAATACTCCTCATCTGGAAAATACATGTCCAGCAGCCCTCATAGCAAAACCAGATTTCCTATGATGATATGGAAGCTGCATTAAAAGCAAACAGAATTAATAAATTTTTCAATAAATATAATTGTAAGAAATGTAATTCACAGCTACTCCTACTATTTTTAGAAAGTTTTTACCTATCAGCAGGGATGTGGATGCATTTAATAGGAACAGACAAACTAAATGACTTTGGATATTTCTTCTCTCTGACAGTCTCATAATAAAAATTGTTAAGAGATTTTAATGATTTAAAAGCCCCAAGGTTTGTAGCTAGTTACAATAAGTTATTCAACATATTCTAGCTTCTGTCATATTTCAAATAACTTCAAATTAAACATTGCTTTCCAAAATATTTATATTAAATGGCAGGTGAATAGGAAAGTTTGATAGTATTCCACTAAGTTTGCCAGTTCATAATGATTTGCTTTTGCAAGTTGTTAGGATACACTCCATCAGTAGACTGAGTATTTCCATAATATCTCAGTGATTATGTTTCTCAAAAATGCCATAAATATGCCTAACTCGAGTATCTTGAATAATTTTTCCATAGCACTTAATTGGAAATGATCAAAACCTATGGTTTGTGTAGGAAATTGCAGCTTCTTTTCTCATCCCCCAAAATATCATTTTCCAGCCCCCCAAGACAATTCTCAATTACTAAAAATTTCAGTATAGTAATGGTTAAATATTTAATCTTGAAATTTTTTTCCAAATGGAAACTTTGTGTATTTGAGCATTTAAACGTTTTATTTGAATGTATTAGATGAACTCTGCTACAAGATAATTCAGTCTTGAACTTAACTTTTATTGTGAGCTATATAATTTCACTGGAATTCAGGTAGAGGTTGCCTGTTATCTGATCCACTGACATTCATGAGCCTCTTATGATGGCACTCAATAGGAAACCTGCGCTGCATCGTGAGTAGTGCGGGCCTGACCTGACTGAAGAAAAGGGAAAGACTGAACAATTATTATGTGGCACACTGAGAAAACATCATTTAAAAGTCACCAAAACAACGAAGAAATATTATTTCAATTTTGATGATAGGTTGTTGTGAGTGTTTCGATAAACTTTTATTTCTCAAGTATAATTAATAAATTCCAATAGAAAATGCTCAGCAGCCTATATTATTTATATTACTGTTCATCCCGATACTGAAAAGCTGAAAGCATTATCTAAAATTTTATTCTGAAAATGTGACAAACAATAGTAGTTAGGATCCCACAAAGAAATCCATCCACAAAATAAAAATCCCTTGGGATAACCTTGCAAAATAATGTTTCTCACATGCCAGGTTCCAAGATCATATCTTGGAAAATTTTTCTTTGGGAAATATAGCATTTATTAGGGAACAAGAACTATCTATTTATTCTGTTAGATTCTTCAATCACAGTTTAGACCATTTTAAATGTAGTTCTCCACTAATGGCGCCTTTTGTCCCTTCTTGCTCCTCTATTTATGTGTTTCCAATCAGTTTTTTTGTCCTGGGTCAGCAGAGTCAGCAGTTTGGAACAGATAAACTCCAGCGAAAGTGCTGCAAGGTCTCACTTGAGAGCATTCCCATTTCTCATGGTATAAGAATTATAACTTGTATTTAGTATTGCCTTGGGAGTCCTTGCTGGAATCACTGTTTGTCTGTGAAGTTTCATCCAAAAGCTCTCAGTCTTACATCACTGGTATCACAGCCAGATGCATCTCTCCATGACTTCATTGCAAATAAACCCCTGCACTTATACCACTAATCTAAAAAGAAATCAGTATCATATGGGTCCTCAAAGAGCACAGATACTGTAATGGATCTGCTCGCTATGGGACCTGGAGCACTGGTCCTGCCAGCTCACCTGCCACATAATGTGGGACTGAAATTTGAGCCAGGACGACCTAAGTGCACCTTCCACAGCCTTTTCTTCCTCCTCCCATGGCTCTCATTGATTTATTACCTCCCAAGTTGAAATATAAACCAAATTTTCACTGATCTTTTCCAAAAATTGCAATTCAGCTGCTGCAATTTGCACACCATCTCACTTTGTCCAAAAAATGCTACCGGTGGTTTCTTGCTTTATGGAAATTCAGACAGCAACAGCTCTGGGTTGCTCTTCTCTCTGCACACCATTATGAATTATTATGGAAGATTCAGAGTTTCAAGGTTCAAGATATTATTAGTGGACATAAACTGAAAACTTATGCTTTCATTCCAGATCTAAATTAGATTTAGGCAAAGAGGGAAAACAGGATATACGGAGTTTCCTACATATGTGCTCTGTGCCATTTGCTCTCTGGACCTGGCATTGACCTCTGAAACAATCTGAACTGGCTAAAGCTGAATGGACCAGTTGCCTCCTACAATTTTGTAGCTGATGTTTTTCCATATTATATATGATCCATTTCTGTCATGCTTAAAACTTACTCTAATATTCAATTTGCTTTCATATCATACTTGCAAAATTATAGCTCTTCGCTCTAGAAAAGTGTTAAAGTACTGCATGTTGCAGAGCTTTATGGTTTTAATTCTCCTGGTCTAAATGTTGCAGTCCTTTTGACCTACTTGTTAATTTCTTCAGATTTTCTTTTTCTTTTCAATGCCAAAAGTTATTTACACTTCTCATCAGTTTTTGAATTTTCAAAATCTGGTTGCCTCTTCTCAATTCCTGGATTCTGCCTGAAAAAAGTCTTCTGCAATTACCCCTTTTTCAAGAATTTTCGGTTCTGTTATTAGATGTTGTTATACTAAAAAGATAAGTATCCATCTAAGCAGAAAGTGAAATAAGAAGTCCTTTTCAGTCTGAAGGAAAATTGTTTAATCAAAAGTGATTTGTGCTTCGCCTAAAGCAACACTCTCATTCTCTTAAAATACTTTTCTTTAGCTGATTTCTCAGAACACACTAGGTAAAGAACATAGACATTTCTCTCAGACAATACTATGTAATTGCTGTAATTAATAGTGTGATCTGGTATTAGAAAAAAGAAAAAGCAATATGATCAAAATTTTAGGAAAGTACACAATCCCACAGATTTTGAGTAGGAAATAGGTTTACACTTGGTATTTAAATATTTCCTCACAACTTTTGCATTGATGCTACTCTAGCACAGATGTAAATTCCACTCATAAAAAAACTGAAAAAAAGTGAGAAAAATCAGATCTATTTAACTTATAAGGCTTGNNGGGAATTGTTTTACAGTGTGACATGATAACTAGAGTAGTAACCCAGAAAACATGATCTTGTGTATTTTTCTTTGCAGATAAATTATGAGTCTGATATTTTTTTTCTACATATGTAATAAAATACCTGCATTAATTCATGTTGACATACATTACGGGGAACAAACGAAAATCTTAATCTTGTGGGAAATGAGCAGACATAACTCACAGCATGTCTGCCAGCTTTAATCTAATTTGAATACTATCTTTGTTAATAGTCCCTTGGGGCACACAATTTCAAGCTATCCATTCTGGGTTAAAATGAATAGGAGTAGGGTTTGAATCATGTTCTCTGTTTTTCTGCTTGCAGCGTATAGAGGAATATGTCTTAGAAATGAGTTTATATAAGATAAATATTTGAGAACACAGTTGTGTGTTCAATTCTGGAAATTAAGTATGAAGAACACATCCCTTGAATAGTTCTATCTGAAGGAGCAACTTCAGCTCATGTATATCTCTTTGCAACAAGCAGTTCTAGCATTATACCTATGGAAAACTACACATGTCAAAATTATTTACTCTTTTGCAAAGCTTCCACATAAACCACTCCTGGAACTAGCCCACCCAACTTTCAGCGTCAAACCCAACACAGCAAGAGGTTTTTTTCTCTTCTCAGGTTTAGAGAAAATGGCAGAGTACCAGAGAGAATCTTAGAAGCACAGTGTTTGTGTTCCTTCTTCACAGTGCTCAGGTGTTCCTCTTGTTCATCCTGTTGCCCAAGGCATAATCAAATCTGCCAGTGTTACTATTGACAAATGCTGTTCCAGTTTCTTCTTAAAGACCTTCACTGACCACAGCTTTCCCAGGCAATCCTGTGTATGATAATGGTGGGAGGTCTTTCCTCCCACACACTTCACAATAGCTGATTTGAATCTTCTTTTCAGCATTTAAACTCCTTACTTTGTGACTCTGAGTTTGTGATCTTACTGTGACCTCTGAGTTATCTCCAGTTAGTACCAATCCACTTTCTGAAAGAGTGCTCTATTTCAGCTGAAGTTCTATCAGTGATAAGCAGAACAGGATTGCTCTGTGCTTTGGTTTACACACCCTGATACAATGTTTGCCTTTTAAATAACAGCATGAAACTCCTTCAGGTCATGATGCTCTATAACATCTTTAGACTCATTTTTGAGCAGGACTCCTCTAGCTAATTGGCTTCCATCCTACATCTGTAACAGCTTATTGTTCCTGTTCAGATGTTTTACTCTTCGTTTGCCCATACTCTTCTCCTAGATCATATTTTCATGCCATTTACAATGTAGTGAGCATGGTTTCCTTTGCAGCATTCAGGTGCTTGAAGAAACGAGAAGCAGCGGGAGAACTCGCATAACTCCCCTTAACATATCCTTCCACATTACGAAGTCAACTGGTTTTACACCACCCTTGTGAGAATATCACCAAGACTATGTTTTTTGTATAATTTATGGGTAGGTCATGTGAGGATTTAATACCATTATTAAAGCCAAGATGGAAGAACCTCAGTGACTTCTTTCCTCTCTGTCCAGCCTGACATCCTATCCAGAAGGAAACTGGTTCGGGTTTTTTTCTAAGTATACATTTTGTCAATCTAAACCTGTCAATATGTTGTCATGTTGGATGCCATCTGAATGTCACTGCTTCCTTATTTTCCAGATAGCTGCAAACATTTTATCATCTCCTTAAGAAATATTGTGGGAAGATATCATCTTAATTCTATTAGTCACTTGATCACAGATGGCATATTTAATGGTAAAAAAAGCATGAAACCACCTTCATGCTCAAATTCACTGACAAGCTATTTAGAGTAGAGTAGAGTAGAGTAGAGTAGACCTTACTCTTTCTTTTACAATTAATAGAGAAAATTTTAAAAGTGTTTCAAAGTATTACACTGAGTCAGTAATAGAACGAGCACTTTTTTTCCTAATGGAGTTGCTTGATAGTTGTGCCTCATTTCATGCCCTTTTTTTGCTTTTCTGGTTTTTGTTTGTTTGTTTGTTTTTGTTTTTCCTTTTAATTACATACATGATCCTGCTGTTTTTTTAAATTTTATTTTTCATAAGTTATCTACCATCCACCAGTCTTTAAAATTCCTTCTTTGGGGTGGAGTCAATGAGGATTTGATACTTTAAGCAAGTTTAACTCTTATAACACTTCTTACGTCTCTGCCTAGGGTAAACTTATGGCCCTTGTGTTTTTTCTTTAGTGTTTGCTTTATCTCTTAATCCTTGTTCTCATTAGACAGTGACTACAAATTCTCTCTCAGCACTGAAGTCTACTTAAATTTATATAACACTTTCTCTCCCTCATGATTTCAATAGACACAGTTCCATGGCCATTCTTTGTCCTTCTGAAAATACTGTCTTTTTAAATATAAGTCTTTCAGTCCCTTTTCATGTATGCTGTTCATCAGCATACATAAATAAATAGTCTGACCTTTTGTTTCCTTTTTCTTGTCTTTTGATTCTATTCTGAACAATCCTTACCCCCTCCCACTCAAGAAATCTTGATACTCTTATTTGAATTCTCTTTTAATTCCTAACTATGGGACTTCTGTCACTCACACTGTCTTTCCCCCTCCAATCTCTGTTTAAAGCCTTTTTTAACAGATGAGTAGTACCATTATAGAAAGACTGTTTTCTGTGTTTGTGGGATGTTCTTTCCATGTACAAGACTATGTGGAATATCATCTCAATGGTCACAGGACACGAAGGTATCCTAGTGTCCTAGAAGATGTATATTACTTCAGAATACCTAGATTCCAAAATCTTTATAATCTTTAACTGGGAAAACAAACACATATTCCATACTAGCCTCCTACCTTCCCAGATTAATACCTATTTTTGATCCATCTGAGACTGGTCCCTGAAAGTAACTATATGACACTAATAGAAGGGCTCATGGAGTTGTGATACTGTGAGAGATGAACTTCACCCACTTTACAGCAATTTGTAAGAGCTGAGTTCTTTGGAATCAGCATGCTCCAGATGTCAGCTGAAGTAGGCAGATGAGACCTTTAGGAGGAAATTGCCAACCTCTGCTACTTTTCTCCTTTCTCTTTGGAATGGAAGCTGTGAATATTACAGATCTGAGTGTCTTTTATTCCACTTGCAATGACATTTGACCACCATTGGCTGTTAGAACACTGTGCTGTTCTTGACCTTGATAGTGAAACAGCATCAGTTTCCAGCTGAAACCAGCAGACAGCTTGTCCCTGACAGAATGGCCATTTTCTAGCTGGTGCTGTTATGGACCCTGACCTGCAAATTTTCCAAGAATTCTGGTCAATGCAGTCATGGCATGGGTGGTGTCTGCATTTTAACAAACAAGTAAGAGATAAAAATATAACAAGAATAAATGAATAGCACAGCTGTGTGTGTGGTTTTTTATTTTTGGTTTGTTTTTTTCTTTTTTTTTTCCCCCAGAATTTAAATAAAATAGGAACTCCAAAAACACAAAAGCTGGAACAGTGAAAGAATTAGCTAACACCCCTCCCAACAAACACACACAAATTTCTGCATGTTTATCCCAATTGCTATTGAAAGGCAAATGACCAGCCTGTCTCTTACTCCATCTCTTCCAGGACATAAAATAACAGTTTTAAGAATGACCAGCTCCTCTCCATTTGAGTTCACTTGTCAGCCTTTGAGACTGCTGTGATGCTGGCACAGCAGAAAAAGAAAGTAAAGGGGGAAAACTTGGCTGCTTAGTGAGGCTGAGTCCTTTGAGGAACTGAGTCAAAAACTCCTGAAAATGTTCTGGACCTTAATTGCCATTGCCTGGAATTGACAGCTTTGAGGATGAGATCTTCATGACTCAAAATGTTATGTGCTCTAAAAAATGTCACTTGGTCTCAGTGACAGCCAGAATTCGATTTCTGAAGTTTCCAAGTTCAGTGGAAAATATGGGAAACAGTAAGAACTATTCTAAATCAATAGTGTCATAATTCAAGTATTAATATTTGCATACCTTTTTGAAAATTTTGATGAGGTCTAGCCTTTTGGTTCTTGGCCTTTTATGAAAACTTACATGCTTAAATTAAAGAAGCAAAAATATTGTATCTTTTTCCAGTTGTGGCTATCATTACACCAACCTTAACAAAGTTAATTCCGGCAAAATTTCAGTCTGTCTTCTAAATAATGCAAAATACCAGCTGTATATTGTGCCGTGTTATTCATCAGCTATGAGAATGATTTTGCCTTTGAGTATTTTTCTCCCATAAACTATTCCTTTCAGAAACAGTCAAAAATCAGTACATGTGAAGAATAGATCATTAAAGAAGTATTCTGAAAATGAAAAAACCCCATGAATTCCAAAGAGGAATGCTCTTGTGTCAATTTGACAATACATGAAGAGTCTAATGAAATCTTTTTCAGATTCTAATGTATCCTTTGATAACATAGGTCATAACATATAAGCTGAAGTGAGTGAATTGCTGTATAAAAGAAAATCCTCCCTCATTCTAATGATTTCCATAGAATCAGAATGTTTGTTTCCTTGGTTTAAAGATTTTTTTTCTGTATTAAGTATGTAGTTTTTGAGTGAAGTTAAAAGAAGTCATATAAACTTACCGAAAATCTGCATAATTATGACATTTTGAGACCAATTTTTCTGACATGCACAAAGAAATCCAAAGTTTGAATGGTCTTTTTGGGCTTAATTTAATAACCTATTATAATGAAATCATTGTAAGCACATCAACATTTATAAATATGAGAAAAGTATCTTTTACTTTTATTTGCTGCAGTAATAACCACTGCACTGTATGTAAACAAGATAACCTGCGGGGTTTTTCTTCCTATCAGAGATTCATAGCTCTCTCGCGCTCATTGAATCAGATATAGAAGTTATATATTGCATGCATTTTTCAGATGAAGCATATATGTAATATTTTAAAGACCAAACGCCTGTAGCTACAAAATCAGACACTATCAAGTTACTAGACTTGGTATATGTAATCTACCTTTTCACATCAGTCCCCAAGATATAGGACTTAGGAAAATTTCTGTCCTACTACAATGAGAAAATCATAGCAAAGTCAATGAGACTATGTATTTATTAAAACAGGTCACACTTCAAAACACTGTTACAGTACACAATGGATTTAACAGGAAAAGACCATTTGCAACTTTCCAATTTTTATATATGCAAGACAACTGTGAATGAAAATTAAACACTTACTATATGTGATCTTGGAATTTGCATGACTTTATGCTTAAAAGCTGAACAGTGACATCTCCAAGATGAAGCCTGTAATTTTAAAAGTATTAGTAGTGAGCTGATTTGAAGCATGCCTCTCCCACAAAAGAATTTTCTAAGCTCTTGGGGGGCAAAATTAAATTTCTGGCCACTGTTTCATTTGCATTCCCATACTCTAAGAGTTTCCATAATTGGATTATTTCTAAAATAAAGAAGACAATTGTATTTTATTTAAACAATGAGAAGCAGAAAGACTTATAAAGGAAATATCTACTTTAGAAAGTCTACAGTAACAAACTGAAAATAAAAACCTGCTTTCAATTCCAATTTTCTAAGAAAATTCTCTGTAGATAAATGTTATCTGTTTAATGAATTTTACTTAAAAAGATGTTTACATTCTAATAAACTTACTTTGAAGCAAGATGTCTCAGTGTTCAGCACTTTCAGGCATTTTCAAAGTACATGTCATAAAAACCAGAATGTTTGAGAATGAGTTGCCAGAAAGCCGTATCAGGGCATTTTGAAATTAAGGCCCCTTTGGCCCACTGCATGACTAACTCCATCTGGTTTCTTCCATTCCCTTTGTTCTGCTGCTTATGGCACCTATTCTACAGTTCTGGATGCTCAAACAGCCCCAGCACAGACAATATTTTAGAGCTGGTTTCTATTCCCCACATTTTCACTGATTTCTGATAAAACAGTGAGTCTTTTGGCTCATCCCATTTCCTTGTGCAGACCTGGATTATAATCCAAGTCATGCAAGGTGATTAGACCTATTTTGTGGTACTTTATAAGAGAACAAGTAAATTTTTTGAACTATACATTGTTTTACAAATGAAAATATTTTTTAAAAAAGAAGTGAGTTGAGATAAAAGAAAAAGTGAACGAGAACAAAAAAGAAGGTAAGTTTCTCAATAAGGAGGATCATAGAGCATTTAACATCTAGCAGACTTTGCAGCTAGTCTTACTAGTTCCTCCATATAACCAGGAAAGAGCAAAATTCTCAAATATATTTCCAGAAAGGTTCTAGCTAGTCTGATCTTAAAAACCCTCAGTGATGGAAACCATAAACTCCTTAGCTCACCCATTGTAACTAGTAGTCTTGCCATAATGGTGGCATAAGTTACATTTTAGCTCTTAAATTCTCAAATTCTGAGGACCATTGTAATTTAAATATGGTTTGAAATAAATTTAGCGGAATAAGAAACTTGATTTCTTTCTTTTCCTCATTAATTCTGCATGTTAAAATATGATCATACTAAATAATGCGGCAAACTCACTCTGACCAGGGGATATTCTGAAGGGCTTCAGCTTGAGTGTGTCTGAAAGTTGCATCTCCACATTATACAGAAAATATACAGACTTATAAGGACTACTTATTTGAGAAAGGAGCACCTTGCTGACTATAGTGACACTTTCTGGTGTCTAATTTGGGAATAGCAGGCATACATTTGCTTTTTCTACAGAGGTTTACTATTCATTTCCATAATTAACACAAATATAATGACTACAGGAGGATGCTACATTTTATTCTCAGCCTTCCCTCAGCCCTTCAGCCTCTTACATGATCAGGTCTTTTCTTTCTGATGATATTTTTGTAAACAATACTGTGGTACTGGGCAACCTTTAAAGCAGGATACATTGTTGTAACATTAAGGGCTGAATTCCATTCAACTTCTCTGTGTTATAAACATATTTATTTAATGTTATGTCTTACATAGTGGGAGTCCCAACCCTACATTATTCATTACAGTAATGGCCAACATTTTTGTCATAGTGAAATATCACCCCATCAGTTCCACTCTGGGATTACACTCAGCAGAAACACAAATATGTTGGTGATCGTAGTGGGATGGATGGATGGATGGATGGATGGATGGATGGATGGATGGATGGATGGATGGATGGATGGATGGATGGATGGATGGATGGATGGATGGATGGATGGATGGATGGATGGATGGATTAAAAAATGAATTATAAGGTGCACAGTCAAGTAGAGGATGACAGAAGAAAATGTTGAGAGTAAATGGCATACACATGCTACAACAGGGGAAAGTGATCTAATGGGTAGTGGTATGAGCTGAAATCTAAGTGACATTTAGATGGTAAATTTCAGCTATACGTATATGTTTTTGTTAGGAAATATATTGCACAGGATCCTCTCACCATGGGAGGTGTAAGAAAATAATCTGGCATGAAATGATCCAGATTTCTTGGAATCAATGAGGAATATGGTGTCCCTTATCCCTTTGATCTGAAGTCAATCAGTTGTTGCACCCCATTCAATTACCATGGAACTGAAGTCAGTGAGTTAGTCTGAATTGGGTATAATTTTCTTTTTTTGTTAAATTAAGTAGGCTTCTCACTGTGTAACATTTTCTCGAGCCCTAGATTAATTTTTTTCCTGTTTTTGCACAATTTTCTTTGATTTTTGAAAGAAGGGACAATTGGAAAAAAAACCCCAAAACAAACCAAACCAACAATACAGATTCCAAAAGAGGTTAGGGGAAAATTGAGTTGCTGTTCTACATTGAGTGACTTGCAGTGTGCCAGTGCTAGGAGCACATAGACTGTTGACTATGTGATTTTTAGAGAGAACAAATTGACATTTCAGTTCTGTTCTTTTAATAACCAGTTAATTCTGTATTCCTATATCAGTATTTGATAAGGGAGAGAGACACAGGGAGAGAAGGGGTTACTGATAGAAATCCTCTCATAAGGGTGTGCATACACGCCTCTGCAGCATATGTATATTGTGTGGGAGGTATTGTCCAACTGCAGCTAACCCACTAGATGTGGATAAGAGAGAGGCTAAAAAGCTAGGTAAGCTCATCCATTCATGAACTTTAAGGGTTGTATATTCAGTTTCTACTCAAAATATATTTCTGCTCAGATTCCTGAGGAAAATCATGAAAATTAAGTGCAGCCATCACCCTGTTATGTCTTTTTAATGTCACTACAAAATTTATTTCTCCATTTTTAAGTAATGAAAATCAAAGTTCCCAACAAGATAGTTTTTTTAAGATTAGTTTATTGATTTGGGTGCTCAAATAGGAAACGAGTTTCAAGTTTGTATCTTGAAAATTTTTTCCCTCATTTAGAGCTTTGTCTAAAGGTTCTTGTGAAAAAGTTACTTTGTTTTGTCTCAGGGCGTGATAATAAATCAAGGAAAAATAATACAGGAATTACTATTTTAAAGAAAGAAGGGTAATAATATTTTTTCCACATCTGCACCAATGATTTTATTATACCTCATTACTATGCAATGTCATCCCCGCACGCTTTTGTAAATAACACTGCTTGAAATTTTCTTGATGTTAATCAAAACACTTGTCTTGTTCATGTCTCTTGCAGGAAGTATTCATGATTAGAAATAGTTTTAAATTTTGACCATACCTGTTATTATTTGCCTCTTTATCTTCCTCTCTTTTCTTCCTGTCCGTTTCAGTACACACACACCAAAAAAAATTGTACTGGATTTGAGATGCAAAGACAGAATCACGAGCAAACTGAATGAGACAAGTTCTATATGTCATTAAGAAAGACACAGCTATATTTGCAAAATAAATACTTGCATTCACACGTGTTTTGTCCAAACAACACAGGAATACAAGGCATGACAGACCCAGTGAAATAATTAAGGAGGTACATATGGCGTTTATAGAACCATCTGATGTTCAGCTAGCATTTCAGAAGTAAGAAATTGAAATATAACAGATCAAATCAGCTTATTTAAATACTGCTCATGGTAATTAACAGTTTGACATTCTTTTTCAAGAGATGCCCACCAGCCACAGTACAATGAAAAAAACCCCATGTAAACCTCCAGGGAAGTAACATATTGTCAAAAAAGAAAATGGGAATATAGATAACTTTAATTCCTTCTCATGGAAAGAAGACATTAATGCTCATTTCCCACATCTCCTAAAAACAAAAACATAAAAGAAAAAATGTTCTGGGGTTTTTTCACTCTTGACTGATAGGACTTATCTTCACCCTTTGAAATACTATTTTATTACATTTGTATATAAAAACCCCTACACACTTTTTATAAAGAAAGTGATGACTTTTCTGTGCTCATCTTTTGTTATCTTTACACCCTTCAGAGCTGTAATCTTAGTGATTGCTTATTGAATTATTTTACAGCACTGCTCAGCAAAACAGGATGCACAGCTAAAATGACTTATGAGGGAGATAAGAAAATCATAACTTGCTTGAAACAAGAAGTTATTGGCTTAATGTGGTGTCCCGCTGTTGACTTTTCTTTAATATTTTGTCACCAGAGCTTCCCAAACCAAATGATATTTCCCTATGTGTACCAGACAGCAGTAAGTGTTGGTCAGACAGGCAGCATGGTAAGGCAAGAAAAAAATTACTTTTACCATTACTCCCTGATTTAGTTTTTCCATTTAAAACATATCTTTCTATAGTCAATATTCCTGTGTTGTGCAGCAGAAAAGTCAATATGGAAAAAAACTCCTTTAGTTTAATGGAAAATTCTATTTCTTGGCAATTTTTTGAAACACTGCTTGGAATTTCAATATTATATGGGATGGAAATTCCTTCTTCTAGCTGCTTCTAACCTCCCTCATTTATCATTCATTCAGGGCAAGAAGGTAATAGGTAGGAAACACAATCTTGTAGTTAGGGGTCCAAAGAACAATGTATTTTGAACCTAAACATACTGAAATATGTGCAACACCTCTTAAGCTGCTTTTACAGCTCTGCCTAGCCCACAGTGATTTGAAAAAAAAAAAAAAAAAAAAAAACCAAACCCAAACACATCAGCTCCTTGAACCTTTCCTCCCAGGTCATGTTTTCNCTGTATTTACAGTGAACATCCAGGAAAACCATTCCTCCATTTCTTTCCAGTTATTCACTAAGAAAAGTGACCATAATCAGATCTCTTATATTTAAAAAAATAGTTACTTGGCAACTGTGACTGTGATTCTAGACAGCAGGATTTATGTGCATTTTAGGTGATTTCCCCAGGTGCTCAGCAATATGTTTTTATTTTCTGAGTGAGAACTGGGATTGCAAAAGTATTTCCTGTGGAAATAAATTCAATTCATCCCTATTCTTCTGCCAAAGGATATCATAAATTGCTCATAGGTTTATTGTGTCCTCAAGAGCAATATATGGAACAATATATGTAATATTTCACTTTAAATGTGAACTTAACACTAAAATAGTGCCCACTGTTGTCTCTACTAGGGCAGAAAGTTACTGACAGTTGAGTTGGAACACTGATTAAGCACTGAATATGAAATTCTACAAATCTTCTGCAGGAAATAATGTACCATTGATTCTGCTACCCTTCCCCCACTGTGTTGTAACTTGTACGATAAGCAGCACCACTGAAAGATATAAATAAATGTTCTGGTGCATATATTAGTCTGTTTAAGTGGCAGAACTGGAACTTCACTAAATAGCAACAAATTATGAAACATAAATTTCTTTGTTAAGGAAATAATAATTAAAGCTTCTGTGTACTTTTGCTCCACTCAACCTCTTTTATAAGATCTATTTGTAGCTTGGGAGTAGGATGGACACAGTATGCAGAGGTACTGTTAGAGATTAGCTAACTCTAGACCAGACTGTAATTTTATTACTATGATAGAGCTGAAAGTCTTTTGCTAGACTTATTTAGTGTAGGGGTTTTTAAAATTCAGTATAAACCATTTAAGTGCATTTTCATCATACCATTTATCTTTGCCTCTTGTATAAGAGATGTGCAGATGTGCAAGCAAGACAAAAGTATGACTGTTTTAAAATTACATACATGCTCATAATTTCATAGAGAAAGATGAAGATGCACTTAAAATATTGAATGTCCAGTGTAGAAAGAAAACAGGATGTAATGTAAATATGATGCATTATCACTTCAGGTTTAGTGTATTTGAAATGTTCCTAGTCAACAAGCTGTGAAGAAAAGGGACACCCGGCCCTCTAAAAGACACTTACTGCCCTAACATTTAGACAAACAAGCATTTCAGGAGAAATTATGGAAAAACACTTCTAGGAGTTTTTTAATTGCAGTAGAATGGAGTGACTACTTAACTACTATTATTTGACCTTTCTGTTTCAAGTTGTCCAAACAAGCAGTCGTCATATATTGTAGTATATTATATATCACCATAAAAGTACTAGTGTGTATATATGTGTACATTCTAAAAGAAAGATCAATCATAACATCCTAATTAAAAACATTATTTATTTTGTGCAGGTAAATAACACATCTTCCATAATTTAATCTTGATGTTTACAAAATTTGTCACAGGGTTGGAGCTGTGTTTTTTTGCTTTTTACTAACTTTTGATTTTTGCTAGTGGTCAATGCATACATTTTAGAGTTTCGTCATATTTTTGTCAATACCACTTGCATGGTCTTGACCACAGCAATTCATTCACTGAACTTCAATTTTCTTATCTGTAAAATATGTCCAACAAACAGAAGACATGCGGTTTTTAAAGATTAGTCATAGTTTTGGAAGTATACACAAGTGCAAAATATTATTTTTACTTACAAATTTTGAAGTTAAATCTGTGTTCAGTAATTCATGAAGTCAGAAGGAACTAGTAGAACTTTGGCCTTAATTCATATAACACAAGGTATAAGACCTCATCTAGCTACTTTTCGATTATGTTCCTTGGCTTAAATTTACCTACTCTCTCTTGTGCTGCTTTGTGTCTCTAACCCACGTTTTTGTTTTCCAGGGTTTTTTTCTT
The DNA here is from genome assembly GCA_013397795.1 of Orthonyx spaldingii. Lineage (NCBI taxonomy): Eukaryota > Metazoa > Chordata > Aves > Passeriformes > Orthonychidae > Orthonyx > Orthonyx spaldingii. The sequence goes on from VZTJ01001433.1 coordinate 302,987, forward strand.
GTCATATTTTTGCTTTACTGACTTAAAGGGCTATTATGTATCTGTATGTTCTCCCTGTAAGTTACCTTACATTTTGTATATAAGGTATTCTATTTGATAAACTCTCTGGAGGCAAACCAAATTCAAATTTTCAAGGCCAGGTTGGATGGGGCTCTAAGCAAGCTGGTCTAGTGGAAGGTGTCTCTGCCCATGGCAGAGGGTTGGAACTGGATGATCTTTAAGGTCCCTTCCAACCAAGGCCATTCTATGGTTCTATGACTCTATGATAAAACACAAAGTGGTTCATCGTGTGCTATAGTTTCAAGGTTTTTTGTAATGTGATGTTGATCAGAAGGACAAAACCAAGAGTTAGATAGATTAGGACTACATGAGATTGCCTGAATTTTTTCCCTCATTCTATACTGCTTTCTTTATATTCTGCCTGTGCTACCTCTCAGGATCAAAAATTATCTCAGACATGTTCAGACAAGGTTTTGTTTGTCTGGCTTTGTGTTTAGTTTAGTTTGTTAACTTGTTTGCAGTTTGGGGGTCTTTTTTGGGATTTGTTTGGGTTTGTTTTTGGTTTGTTTTTTTTCTTTTTTGTGGTTTTTTTGTTTGTTTGTTTTGGTTTGTTTTTTTTTTAACTGAGATTGGAATGATTTAATTTATTCATTCACTTGAAATGTTAGATACTTTTGGCCCAATGAATAAAATGAAGAGGATGTTGAAATTTGTGTCAAAATCTCAGAACAATGAGTGGACCAGGACTTTGCCAAGGAGTCTAGCTGTGCATAGCTCTGAGGGAACCTTAAGAATTAATGAACATGAAACACCTTTAAATAAGTGACTTATCTTTAACTATGGAAGGAATATAAGTCACTGAGATATCTTCAGCATTGTTCATGTCAGGAATGGATGTATTGTATGGATACACACGTGTGTGTGTGTACACCTGTGTCTACACTTCTTTATATTTGACTGTTAGTCATTTGAGCTGGAGGATGAAAACAGATGGAGTTCCTCACTTTATAAAGCTGACCTTTTATTAATGCAGAAGGGATGTCATGTAAAGATGCCAATGCTAGAGCCAATTTCCTATAGAGGGTGAAAAAGCTGATCAATGTGTCAAAATGGTTCTTTATATGTGTAAAGCGAAATATTGTGAAATAGCCCAAAATTATTATCCATACTTTTAAAGTACTGTAGGCAGCTGCCAGATTCATTCAAATGCAGAATAGGAAAAGGAGAATTTGGTGCAGATTTGATAGACATGGTGTGCAGCACACTCCAGAAACATTTCACCTTGCAGTATGATCATAAGTCTCACCCCTCTCCAAATTACTTTCAGAGGGAAGAATCAAGTTTTGCTCTCTATGATAAAATATCCTTTTTTTACAAGTATCTGAAACATAGACAAGGTCATCAGGCAGCACAGCATGATTCTGAGACATGGACAATGAAGCTTTATAAATTCTGAACTGAGAACTATAAACCTTTGGAAAGAATTGGAGGTGAGAAAGGTAGTCAAATAACTTAGGAAATAAAAGTGACACATTCCAAAAAGGGTTTTAATTTTTTTTTATATTGTCTGTCAGATGCAAGACAGTCTCTCTGGTTATAAGTATATAAATATAAATATGCAAAGTCCACATAGATAACTTCACCTATGCTACAGGAATATTCCTAGACTTCCTTATTCCTTAACCCCTCACTGCTGCCCATTGTTACTGCCTCTCAACACTTTAAATGCACATCTTTCTCCCTTCATTTTTTACCCAAAATTTAGGTGGTCAGACACGTGTGATCTACAACATTGCTATTCTATCTGATATTTCTTGGAATGTTGTATCAGTATGGAGAAGAAGAATGGAAAGCGGGATGGTGTCTGTAACTTGTGTTCAGTGACATGACTTACGGAAGATAGTAAGCACTGTCATCTTTTTAGCCTTGATATTCCTGACCCCACACAAAAAGTAGGAAACAGGTTTTATGCCTTGCTAATGGGGCTATTTGATTGTTTGTTCCTGCTGACATCATTCCTAATGATGCTGCGTGGTGACTTTTCCTTGGCAGAGTTTCATAGAAGGGCTGGGTGATCAGATACAATTGGTTGGGTTTCTCTGACTCTGTTCTGGCCCCAGTTCTTATCTGTATGTTTGAGATATCTGTCCTCAAACAAATCCCACAGACACAGCCATAAAGAATATTGAAGGATGTAGTTTCCCCAAAAGGATGAAACCAGGCTCATTTAGGAAATTTAAATTTTTCACAAAACAGACACTCATATGCCAAATGCACAATGAACTAACCTGCGAGTCTACCTGATTCAGTCCCTGTGAAGGCAGTTTGTAAGGGAGGGCTTGTGCAGAAAATTGTTGGGCTGTCACTTTCATGGAACTACTGAAAGCAATGGTAGCTGCAGGTCTAATTTCAATGGGCAAAAGTTACTGTCTTTGTATTTTTGGGGGTAAAGAATGTGTTGGATTTTCCACAGGAACTTATGTAACAAGACATTCTCTGTTTACTTCTAATTATATATAGCTTTCCTCTAAAGATGAGATTTAAGTGCTAAATTTCTCATTCAAGGACATTGTGTGAATTAGCAATGTTCTCTGGAGCTTTTTAGGCTCATAAAACCACACAAAAAAATGTCCTCCTCTATGCTAGCTGTTTTCATCTGTGAAAAGTATGAAACCAACAACATTTTTGTCACTAAGTAAATCATACAACTAGAATTTGTTGGAAGCTGCCAATAATCCACAAATTTTTCATTTGCTTAAGTTGCTTGATGAATACTGTAAAAGGAGACACCTAGAGAAAAGAAAGGTAAGCTACAGGTGAGCAATGGATGCATTGGGAACTCGTATTGATGCTGTATCAACCGTTCATGACTAGTGCTAGAGAGTATGAAAAGGGAGAATGTACATTGTAGAGGAAAGTACAAGGCTGTAGAAAAAGCAATATGAAAGAAGGCAAATAAGAAATACAGTTAAAGAAACAGCAATCTAAATCAAATGCAATAGAAAAGCCAGTAAATGCATTCAGAAGCGGGATGGGAAGATGGGTGAGCAAGAACAGACAAAACTCTGGGTGCTCTATTCAGTTCCTCATGTTTTGGAACAAATCGTTCAATATCTTCTTTGACATCATTTTGCACCTGAACATTATGAAAGAACAGAATAAAATAATAATGAAAAAATAAACCCTGACAACCTTCCCTAATGGCAATCCTGTCCCCTAAAATTGCAACATGACTAATAAGGTGATGTTACTTTTCAATGAGTTTCTTGCCCGTCATCGTTTGTTTTCCTACCTACTGAACTGTATTTTATTTTCTTGCTTTTTTTTTGCATGCTGCAACTTTCTTACCTTAGAGCTTTTTGCTGTAACTACCTTTCAGATTCAGTCAGCTAAGCACAGCTATTTTCAGTAATTTCAATATATATTCACTATCAGACTTGTGTTTTAACTTGCACTCATAGTATGAAAGTAAGAGCAGGTGTGCTGTTAATTTTCTCAGCCAAAACCTAGTTTCTTCATTGCAATGATAAGCTACTCATTCCCTATTATGATAGATCATCCACCTGGACGCAGAATTATTTTTCTAATAAGAAAGTGAGAACTGTATTCACCACCATAGCTGTTTAAAACCATCTACTTTGAAAAATCTGCCAAGGTCAACTTGTACAAGTATGATTTGAAATTGTAGTGTAGAATGTTAAATGTCCTTTATGAATTCCACTCCATGGACAATCAGCTTTCATAAAAGGAAACAGGTGAGGAGAAAAGGTAAAAAAGAGAGGGGGTCAGTGAGAAAGAGAAAAAATTCTGAGAGAGGGAAAAATAGGAGGAGGGGAAAGGAAATAAAACAAAAAAGTTTGTTTGAAACACCATAGTTTTAGCCTCAACATCTTTGATAAGAAGAAGTTGTTTATTTTTGTTTCCTGAGAGATATGCTTCCTTCTTTATCAACATACACTATTATTGTTTTATGAAAGAGTATCTCTCTCCTATTACCTCTTAACCATTGGATCTTATAGCAATTGGATACTACTCAGAAGGTTTTGAACCAAGCCAGAAAAAAACAGTGGATTAAAAACCCCCAAAGTTTTATTTTGTGTATTTCATAATATTTTCTATTTTATTTATGGTAGTAATATGTCTGAGCTAAAAAGCATACACTGATACACCTTCACAATATAGTTACAATTATTTACTAAAATAATGAGTAGAGTATTTACCTATGCAACAGAATGTTACTGGATTACTCTCTTTTTTCCCAAACTTTCTCTGGATCCATACCTAATAATGGAAAAAAAAAAATTGACCTCAGCAAGCTTGACCTTTAGTTATTGTAAAGCATTCTCTTGCTGGCTTATTTACTCTAAATCTGCTTTTAAAATGCTACCATTACAGGCAGACAGGAAATTGATTCAAAATATCAACACACTGGGGTCAGATTCTGACACCACTTCTCCTTCTGAGTAAATATACTTTATCTAATGAATTATCTTGTGGAAATTAAGAGCTATATTCACAGAGCAAATAATTTAGTTAAGGTGCAGGCAATTAAAAACAATTTCTGCATTGTTACTATTTTTTGCTTTACATTTCTGTATATTGCTTTTCATTGTTGTTATTACAAATGTTAGCTTTACTACTGTAGTTGTTTCTTGGAATATTTTGAGATAAAGCAAAGAGGAGTAATTTTCCCCCCTGAAAAATATATCTATTTTCCATTCAGCTCTAATTATTCACTACATATCAGAGCACCCAAGTGGGAGCTCTATTTTGCATTATGCTAGAAAATGGATAAAAATAGATAGCAAGAGAGTTTACAGAAAAAGGTTTTGACTTGGCAAGACGTTTAAGTGTATGCTTCATTTAAAATATGCAATTAGGCCCCTGGAAGCCCCAGATTTATTGCAGGAACAGTCTGGAAAGCAACTGTGGCTTTAAATTTCTGTTCTGTGCATCATATATTTGTGGTACCCAGTTTCTTGGCATACATTAGAAAAATATAAAAATATCACAGAAGATCTTTATGTTATGTGCATCAGCTGACAACCACCAGCATTCAGCACATTTTTGGTCCAACCCATATGCAGGAAGAAAACACAACATTAATTTAAGAGAATCACTTATGGCAAAGATACTTGTTAAATTTTATGCAGCTGAAATACCCCTTTAGACTGCTGAAGCATTGGAGATCTTTTGGTAGGTAGGGATCGTACTCAGATATGGTATGTTCTATGCAGAGGGGAAAATAACAATCTGTTCTTTGTATAGTCATTAAACGTAATCATAACCATATCTATATCTATCTCTATAAACATATACTGATCTTTAACTACTGGTTTTCTGAAACTATTGCTGAAGGCAATTTTCACTGTGTATGTCAGCTGAATTCAAGGTGCTTAGAATTCAGTAGGTATTGATTAAAGAAATCTTGTTTATGTGGCTGGAATAATTATCCTGGCTGGTACGTAGAAGACTTTGAGGGACTAAAGCAAGCCACTTGTTACCAAAACTTTGAAATGTACCTCACTGTATTTCATGGAACAGTTATCCCATGCTGGAAGTTAATGGTTCTTCAACACCATTCAGGGCGAACCCTAGTAAATAAAGCCAAAACTCCACAGCCATCACTTGGAGCACTGGTCCATTGGAGCTCTCTGTTGGATCCATCCCTTGGAGCACTGGTGTACACACTCTCGCCTTGTGGTCCACAGCAACACAATTCACAGTGGCTATTTCACAGACACCCAAGGGAGATGAACGGCACATCCTCTGAGTTATGAGCTCCTTCCTGCTTTTGGAAGGACCTCAGCACTTGTTTTTCCCTCCCTTCCCCTCCGTTCCTCTCTCCCTCCTTTCCCCCCTTCTGCCCTTGAAGGTACAGCCTGTTCCCCTGAGTGAGTCAGGATCTCTCTCACTGCTCCCCACATGTATCAGAAAATAATCTGAAGAGGCAAAACAGCTCACTACTAATATCACATTCTAGTGCACTCTCAAGTGCAGTCTTGCAGGCAGATTATTGAAACCTGCCTGTGGAAAGTTTATTGGCATGGATGAGTTTTCATTCCAGCGGGTGTTGGAGAGTTTCAGATTATTCCAATGTAAAGGAATGGATGAATTGGTGAGTAGCTTGTAAACTCTCACAGCTTTAGTTTTCCCCTAGCTGTCCATGAATTCAGGAAAACAGCTGCTAGATTCCTGACAAGTGATTTACATAGTTGATATAATTTAGTTTCCCTGCCAAAATACTCTTCTAGTTTTCTATTTAATTGAATCACAGACAGAGAGTCTGAAGTGTCTATCAGCTGCAAAGGGTAGGATGAGTGTTGTAAAAAACATTTTTTGAGACTGTGCATAACTTAACTCACTAGTCTATAACGTGCTGAAACAGGCTTTGAAATAGTTTTAAAAACTTCTGTTAGGCTACATTTCTCCTCCTTTACCTTGCAAAAAGGCCTAACACAAATGGGTTATTTTCAAAACTTAGTAGAATAAAGGTAGTTTGCTTTCAGAGTCACCTAAATTCCTCTGAAGAAAGTATGCTCTGGAGTATTCCCCTTTCTGTTTTAGAATTACAGGATCACAGGAACAGTGTGGTCACCTTTATTTTTTAATCTAAAAGTGTAAGTTACTGGAATTGGCTCCACTTAAACCCACTCAGTATTCACTAATGGTAAACAAACCTTGACAGTTCTCTTTTCCTCTGGTGTGACACCATTCACATTCCGAAAATTCTTTCTTCTGTTGACTTCAAAGTATAAACACCTGCTATTCAAAAGCAAGCATGATTTGTTGTGCTTTTTACCTTCCCATAGCTTTTTAGTTACTTCTGATAGCTTACCTCCCAAATATTTTGTTTTTCTCTTCAACATTGGGACAGAAGGTTGCACAAAATATGCAAATCAGGCAGCTCTATCAGGATCATTAGATAACCTCAAAGGCCCCTGTCAGAAAGTTTCTGCAGTGTGGTGTGCAATAGGCTCGATGCTAATTGAAAAACATTGTTGTGGCTATGAAAAACTACCAAGTACCAAGATTCCTATGCTATCCCTGGATGTAGTTTATCCTTCCATTTCTTAGCATTATAGAATTATCACAGAATGATTTGGGTTGTAGGGGACCTTACAGATCATCTAGTTCCAGCCCCCCTGCTATGGGCAGGGACATTTTCCACCAGTCCAGGTTTCTCAGAGCCCCATCCAACCTGGCCTTGAACACTTCCAGGGGAATATCCACATCTTCTCTGGAAAATCTGTTCCAGTGCAGTAAAGCACAAGATATGAACCAGAGTTGCCCCCCATCAAATTATCCTGGTGATAATTTGGGAATCCTCTGACAAAAAAAGGTGTGTTAGCAAATACACGTTTTCAGACTTTGCAGCTTCCCCACAGCAGTTTTGAAGTAGCTGCTGGGAGTTATGGTTCACTCACAATTGTGATTTCTGCAAAACTGTGGTGTGTTCCTTTATATTTTGGAAGTACTGGCCTCTTCCTCAGGATTAACAGTTCAGGAGAGCAAATTTTTTTTTCTTTTTTAGTTTTGAATTTCTTTTTCCATCTTGCTCAGTTTAACAATTGTCTAGGAACATCTAGCAACATCGCTCTAGGACGAAGTTGTTTTGCTGGAGGTACTGGGTGATCTGGACCAACACTACCTGCATAAAAGTTTATTGGCAGCTATGATAAACCCAGATTTCTGTATCCAGAAATCCTTAAAGCAGCAGAAGTGAGACAAAGGTTACATGAACAAACACATTTCAAATACAGCCACATAACAGAACATCTGTCAACCTTTCTCTGTATTTGTGCTCAATAAATTAGGGACACTGCAGAGCTAATTTGAATGGCACCTTCCAGGCTATAAGTGTCCCTCAGTCCTTCACAACTGTTTCTGAACTTGCAATATGTCCTCTGCTCCAGAGGACCTTTGCCTTCTACCGTTTTCTTTGTCTCTAGGGGACTCAGTGCAAAAGCTATCAAGAAGGCAAGGCAAAGTACCTGTGTAGCTCAGGGAAACCATTCCCCAAAATAAGCCTTGTCAAAGTTACTCGGCAGGCTTTGGTAAATCTCAGTTAAGTGGATCTTTTCAATGCTATGATCAATAGCATTAAAATAATTTAGTTTTCATATGGAAGAGAAGCAGGAATGCATGTCTGTCTAAGGCAGACCTAGGGAGAAGTAAGGGAAGGTAGCACAGCTACTGTCTTGGGATGCCCTCCCCTTCACTCCCACCTCCACCATCCCTGTACTAATTGTGTTCTTTCAGAATGAGACACATCTTGACAGAACTCTTGGAGCATATACCCTAGGAAGCAAACATACTTGCACTTCTGATTTGGTAAGGAAAATCCATGGGTCCAGTTTCAGGTTTGTTTTTTTNATTCAATGGTCCAGTTTTATGTTTGTTTTTTTTTTTTTTGTTTTTTTTGTTTTTTTTTTTGGTTTTTTGTTTTGTTTTGTTTTGTTTTGTTTTGTTATTTTTTTTTTTTGTTTGTTTGTTTTGTTTTGTTTTGTTTTGTTTTTTAATTTTTCACCTTTCAAACCAGGAGATGTGTTATTTTCCCGCTTGGGAAGCAATATTTGTATTTATATCTGGTGTCTCAGGACGAGAAGCTTCTCTAAGGGCTGGTAGAATTGTGTAAACCATGTCCATCAGCAAAGCAAAACTTCTTACTGTGCTGTTCAGATTGTTTGGGCTGCTTGTTTTTAAAATGGCTACGTTACTACAGGAAAACTGCAAGGAAATTGCAACAGGATTAAGTTGTTCCCAACAGTAAACTTTTATTGTAATGTAATGTTTTCCATCAATCGATTAAAAAAATAAGAAGGATAAGAGAAGGGATTCAGCACCAATCAGAGAGTCATAAAAGTCCAAGCATTCCCATATTTCCCTGTCAAAAGATTAAATGTAAAGAAAGGGCAGCCAAGATTTATACAGGTCCTTGCCCTATTAAAACAGGAGCTGGCTAAGTGACCTGCTCTTTAAAGGTACTAATACTAATCTGTAGAGAACCAGGACCTGCAGGAATAGTCTGTATAACTACTATCACATTTTTAAATGAGTAAAAGATTCAAAGCATAAACCTAGTGTATTTCTCCCTGAGAGACTGCAACCATAACCAAAAGGAAAAAAAAAAATCAAAGTAATATTTTGAAGGAGGAAAATTAACAGTGAGAGGAGTGGAGATCAGATCAATGATTAATGTGTGTAGTGTTTATTCCTCCTTCACTCTGTAGTATGGAGATATCTGATGCAGATCTCCAAACCAAAGCATAATTTATTTGGCATGCGGTATAGAAACGTGACTGCATTTGCATGTCAGTGAGGAAAATGTGACCTAACAGAGGTTATTCACAGCACTTTGTGGCATTTAACATGGAGGTATCCTTTACCTAAATGATTCACTTGAATAAGGGACGTGGATGCCCCACACTGTTATCAACAGGCACTGGTCTCCAATATAGTACAGCCCATCTAAAGTAAACACATCTCAGGACAGAAGCATTAATTAAGAGATCAAAATTGAATCAAATTAACCTGATTAAGATCCTTAAGCTTGGAGTCAAGGCTCAGTCATTAGAAAGGAATAGCCTTCTCAGTGGAAGAGATTGCAGACCAAGTTGAACCCACCTGTCTATAAAGACAAGGAGGAAAAGTTGTTGGGCAGTTGTAGTGAATGGATTTACAATAAAATGATTTATTCTTTGTTTTACTTCCTCAGTGGAAGGAATAATTTTCAGAATGAATTATATCTATCAAATCTTTCTGAGTTGTGCTGCACAAACAAATATCTCTGGAAGAATTCCTGTGCGATCAGAAGACAGTGAATACATGAAACTCAGATCTGACCTGGGGAAACAGTGTTTTCTTGACTTCCATATGCAAGAGATTTTTGCTTATCTTTCCTTTGTGATTGCATAAGTTCTATCCTTAAAAAATAAGGTACCAAGCTTCCTGTCATCATCAGAGGAAGATGAATCATGTCCACAGATATGCCTTCCTCTGTATTCTTCTGTTCTACCAAAATGATAAAATCATATTACATTGAAAGGTCAATCCTTTCTCCTTCAGGAAGGATATGTGAGAGCTGATTAACAGATTAAAGTCACATGTGATAAAGAAAAATTATAAACTCTTTGGCTGACATATCCACTCAAAGCAATGTGAAAGGTTAAGTGAAGATTTTCTTAGTATCTGATAGATTGAGGCCTTTACATTTAAATTGTCATAAATAAAGCAACACAGGAGTGGTTATAACCAGTTAGAAGTAGAAATATAGCAATTTTTTTCTATCTGTACACTGAGGTGAGTTAGATACATATCAAACTTAATTCAATTGCCCAAAGGTCTCACCATAAAGAGGATAAAGAGGGTAACAGACAAGTCAAATATTAATTCAGTTGATTAATTAATTAAAAAAGAATACTTCATCCCTTCGAGCCTCAACAGTCATAATTACTTATTTAACATTGGTCCAAGATCATTAATGTAAAGATCTGGCTGTTTGCCAGATGACATAAGATCTACTGAATGCTTCACTAATAATATCCACTTTACAGTCTCTCAACATACCTCATCAATGCCTGTGAGAGTTACTTTATATGTGTATTTCATTACTGCAACAAGAAATCACGCTGGGTTTGTGGCTCTTCAATGTACTCAGTCAAAGGTTGGACTTGATTTTGGATGTCTTTTCCAACATTAATGATTTTATGATTTTATATGTGAAGGGGAATGAGCATGAAGTAGCCTGCTCATAAAAATACAACACTTGGAGTAAGGGATGGAGGGGATAGAGCATAGACCATTTTTTATATGTACACTGACAGCGCAGTAGAAAGGATGCATTAAAATCCAAATCTTACAGGAAGGATCAGCCCCTGATTTTGTTCTCAGTGTTTGTTCTGTGGAAAAAAAAGGTATGGATATCTGTATTTGACAATTTCCTCTAGCATTCAAAATACAGTGCTTTTAATTGATACCTCCTATCTGATGCAAATTGCTTTGAGTTCCCTTGACTTTCGTAGAAGAGAAATGTTGATTTACATCGCCTATGGACCCAATGAAATAAAAAATTCTTAGTGTCCTGGGTTTATTCAGGAAGGGTCAGTNCTGCCTATGCAGCTCTCTCTGGACAGAAAAGTGACAGGAATCATGTTTTGTCTCTAGCTTGAAGGCTTTCGGTTCAAAAGTTAAAAGTTAAAGTATTACTGGATTACCTGTGCATTTAATGTCGCTTATGGTAATAAAGGAGAGCAGACAGCATAAAAATAAAAAGAGAGCAAACCTGGCATGAAGATGTAAGGCAAGGTAAATGGATATAAAGAGACTAAAAAGAGAACAGGAAAGATGAAATAAAAACTCTAACAAACTCCAATCAAAAATAGTGACAGACAAGATGCCAACTCCTCTTTTCTACCCAGGGTTGAGGAGGAGGTAGGGTTTCATTTGATGACTTGTGAAAGTATAGTCCTAGATAAATATTAAAAAGTCCTGTAACGTACAAAAATAGATATACCACCACATGAGAGCCTCATCCTATGTAAATGATTTTAGATCTACAAAAGTCAGTCCATTCACTAAAGAAACAGAAATACCACCACTGAAGTAGCAGTGTGTCTCATTATAAAATGGCCATTACTTGGAAACTGTTTAAGTTGCTAAAGTGCAAAATCTTTTTTTTTTTTTTATTCCTCTCCATCTCACTGGAAATAAGCCACATACAAGTAAAACCCTAACGAAAGTGTTTTTGGAGGACACTCTTTAGTCACAATTTATCATGCACACTGATCACCAACAGCACTGGAAAGGAAAATTTCTCTTGTCCTCATGAGATTAAGACTGACAAATTATACCATTTATGCTTGCAACCTTCAGGATCTAAACAAAAAAAAAAAGTATTTTCCCATGGATATAGAAAAGAAAGCTTAATTTGCCACAGGGGATTTTCCACTAAGAAACACATCTACTGGTTTAGCCTTATCTCTACACATCTGGTGTTCTATACTCTTTGCTAAGCATGTGTTATGGTCAAATGGAGGACATTGGGTTGCCTGAATCTTTTAGTCTAGTCCAGCACCGACAGTTTTACATTCTAACACCTTAGAAAGGCAAGGGGGGCAGGACATTGTTTTAATACAGTATAGGAGAAAACTTAAAAATATGTTAAAACGTAGATCCTTAACATTCGCTTCTCACAGATGCCAGAATTAGGCAATTAGCAATCAAAGAAAACCAGTCAGCAGGTTTGCAACAAAGGACAAGAAACATTTTCATAGGCTGTCTGCAATGCACCCACAATTTAAATGCTGAAGTGCTTCAAATACTTCAGAGCAGATAAAGGCTTCAACTGACATTCATTTCCCATTCCTTTCTTATTTCAGTCAGGAGAACAGCTATTTGAGACACAGCTTTCTGAACAAGCTCACGGGATAAGAGTCTCTTTTTGATTTCCTGCTACTAGTGAGGGCAGAGGCCCCATTCTTGGCATACAATCTGTTTCATGCTCTTTCCCTTTTGGTGCATGGTCAAACAACTAGGACATTGACAGATAAAAGGCCAAAAAGAATAATTGTTCTAGAAAAGGTGTCTTAGAAGATTGGAAAGGATCCGTCCCTATGGCAGCTCATTATGAAACACACTACCACTTAGATACTGTAAAAAGTTTCACAATTTGATACAAAATAGGAATATAATTTATAAGCACAATTAGAATCCAGAAAAAGAATACACACTGAATTGCAACATCTTTAGAATTACTTGTTATGCCAGAAAATAACATACTTTCCATTTAACTGTAATTTCAAATGCAAATACCAATGTCCTCAGAATGAAGCAGATGTTGGGCTTTATTTCAGTAGAATGAGCAGTTGTTCATCTCTGAATCCTTGTCTTCTGGGGAAATATTTCAATGCCTTAATGAATGACAGACAGACATAGCTGGGTTTTGTAACACGTTCCCAGGCAAACCAATTTTAGCTCCGTCTTTGGAGCAATTATTGAAAAGTTGTAGACTGTTACAGTGATAATTCCAGATTAGTGTCATGTTAGGGGAGCTGGTTTCCTTTTTTATTTTTTTGGGTTTTTTTAATTGTTCTGGGAGAAGATTTCGCTACACTTGACTGTAAATTGTTCTGACAGTGAATAGAGGACAGGCAGATGCTTCCACACATAAGATGGAACTTGCTTTGGCAAGGACCTAGAAAATAAAATCCCTTGGGGTAAAAAACCTACCTTATTAATCCAACTGTAAAGGCAGCTACAACTGGTTGCGTTTCAGGTACCACTGGAGAAAACAATACACAATAGCTGAGAGAAAATCCTACTTTTCTGAAGCTCTATGCTTTGTTTTCCATCCTCCCATACCCTGCAGCACAAACATATGCATAGATAGATAGATAGTGTGACCCCAACCACAGGGATAAAACCAAGCAGGACCAAGGAGATAATAGCAGCAGGGTTACGTTAATAACATGAAAATATTCAGGAGTTTGCATAGTATGGAGGGTCTGACATCCTGTTCTCTTTGTGATTTTGCAATTTACTTGGTTTTCCTCCCTAATATATATTATAATGCTGCCTTGTTTGCTAAAGGGTATTTTGTGGTATGGCACATCCTTTTCACTGTGCCAGCTGACACTTTAGGGTGAACACTGATGAGTTTTACCCTAGGAGATGTCACCAGTAAAATCCTGTGATGGACACAGCAGGCAAGGGAGGTGAGTTCCATGCTGGGGATAGCTGTGCCTCCCGGGTAGCTTTGAGCAACTGGAGCAGGTTGCAATTTCTGGAATGGAAAAGACACAGAGACAAAGAAATGACTGAGACACAAGCTTTTTTAGTAAGCACATCCAAGCAATTAATTTTAAAAACTTTTCTTAGGTTAACAGGGAGGGAGACTGCATGGACTGTGACATAAAAACACAGGAGTTTCAAAGACATTTGAGCTGTGCACAGGGGGACCAAGACCTCTTACTCAAGAACACACAGCAACAACAGTGCAGGTACACAACTCCATTTACGGGCTAATTCTGCTTCACTGAACAGCAAAGATTTTGTTGTCTTAGTTAGAACTGAGGGTCAGTCTTTGATATTTGATTATAATAAAATTGCTTTCCCTCCTCCTTTTTGATCATTTAGAAAATCAACATAGAAAAAGAAAGCTTATTTTCCTCTTGCCCAAATTCTCTTCTGAAATAAACTGGCACAGCATCACTTGAACCAGTGATTCTTTGTTTGAAACAGTGATTCTTTGTCTGTTTGAACCATTGTAGAAATTGGATCAGTGGGTTTTAAGAGATTTCAAAGAAAAGCTAAAAATAAAATCATAAATAATGATCAAGACATACATAATAATAAAAGTAAGCCACCAGATTTATGCATAGGGGAAAATATACTGTAAAATTATGTTTCAAAGCATAATATGTCATGCAAAATCCTGTTGCACGAAATGAAAGGGCACTTTATTCAACTGTTCTTTTACAAATACCAAAAGCTGGCCAAATGTATATTTAATGATTTTTTTTTAAATACAGTGTATGAATTTTTTTTGGATTATATGTAACAATCTAAAGCCAAGTAAACATTAAAGGATATGAAACAAGAAATAATTACTTGTACTTTTTCACTTTGTAATTAAGACTAAATATTTATTCCTGATTACTCAATATGAGCCTCCAAATCTTTGGCAGCCATTTGGGAATGTCCCTTGCACTTCAGCAAAGAGAAAATAACACTGTCTTGAGGCAGGGGACATAGGTTGAACCCTAGACTTGGAATATTTAGTACTAGACTACATATTCTGGCCTTGAAATCAGAATCACATTGAGGCTTCAAGCATTTAAAGAAATACATTTCCTTTGCAGGTTTTCAGGTGTACTGTGTTTGCATGGCAAGTGGCTACAAGGAGGGCCAGAAGCTTTCCCCATGTCTGGCAGAGCCAATGCCAGCTGACTCCAGGATGGACTTGCCACTGCCCAAAGCTGAACCCAGCAGTGACAGTGGTTGTTCCTCTGGAATATCATGTTTAAGAAGCAGGAAAAGAAATTTGCAAGCTATCAGCAGTCAGAGAGAGGAGTGAGGATATGTGAGAGAAACAGTCCTGCAGTGCAGAAAGAGGGAGAAGAGGTGCTCCAGGCACTGGAGCAGATTCCCCTGCTGCCCATGGTGAAGGCCACGGTGAGGCAGCTGTTCTCCTACAGCTCATGGAGGTCCATGATGGAGCAGGTGAATGCCTGAAGGAGGCTATGACCCACTGGAAAGCCTCCACTGGAACAGCATCCTGGCAGGACCCGTGGCCCTGAAGAGAGAGAAGATCACATTGGATCAGGTTCGGTGGCAGAAACTGTGACCTCAAGGGGGATCCATGCTGGGGCAGCCTGTTTCTGAAGGACAGGATTCCATGGAAGTGATCCACACTGAAGCAGTTTGGGAGAAACTGCAACTTGTGGGAAGGACTCACATTGGAGAAGTTTGTGGAGGACTGTCTCCCATGGGAGGGAGCCCATGCTGGATCAGAGAAGAGTGTGAGGAGGAAGGAGCTGCAGACACAATGTGTCATGAACTGACCACAGACCCCATTTGCCACCACCCTGCGCAGCTGGTGACAAGGAGGGAGAGAAAATTGGCAGGAATGAAACTGATGAAGAAGCGAGGGATAGGAGGAAGATACTTTTAAGATTTGGTTTGTTTTCCTAACTCTGATTTCATAATTTAATTTAAACTAATTTCTACCAGTCAAGTCAGTTTTGCCCATGATGTACCCGAGAACTCTCCCTGCGCTTTCTCAACCCAGAAGCCTTTTGTTATAGTTTCTCTTGCCTGGCCATCTGAGGAGGGGAGTAACAGAATGGTTTCGCCGGATGCTTAACATCCAGCCAGGGTCAACCCAACACAACACATTGAACAATGTGCTGTTGTATCTTTTTGAAATATATCTTGAAGCTGTACAGTGACAATGAACCTACATCTATCAGGTTTGCGTGCGTGGATAAACTACTGATGTATGTGCTTTCCCTGTCCAGTTTGTAAGCCAAAATTTTGATAGTCAACTAGTAGCAGATAGAAAAATTTGATGACTAACTATAATGTTATGCATTTAAAAAAAGCCCAAACAAAACCAAGGGCAAACCTTGGCTTCTGTACAAGAAAACCATTTTAAGGAAGTAGTGGACAAAGGTCCTGAACTGAATATCTAATTTTAAGCTCAAATTCACAGTAACTATTTCAGCTGACCTTGATAAACTGAGAGAGGAATTTTTTGGGTTTTTTTCATTATTTATTTATTATAAGATTATCTTTTTCTCCATGGTGTTTTGTAGCTGGTGTTTTTTATGAGAAATACTTCAAAATAACCATACCCTTTTTCATCACACAATGTAAATCCATGATTGACAGTCCCCATGGAAAGATAGGATTTCATGGGCAATACAATATAAATAAAGTACATGAGTGAAGAATGCATTTCCATCTCATTACAGCTAGGATAAGCTTGGATGTACAGAGCAAGAACTTTACATTCTTTATTTATGCAATAGTCCAATTTCAGACTGGCTAGTCATAAGGCCTGGGAAGAAAAGTAAAATCAGGGGCCAAAACTCACTTTTACCCCTCTGTGTTGTTGTTACCAGCATGGGGGAAAATCATGAATGTGATGCTGAGACACTCCTGGGGAAAGAAATCATTATCTCATAACCTAAAGGAAAACCCATACAGGAATTTTCTCTGCATCTGTATTCTTGAAAGTGTCTCATAATTTCCAAAGAGAATGACTTTGCTGCTTGTGTTGAGTGTCTGAATCAGACACGCATGCTTGTGTCTACATGTGTGGCAGGCATTACATCAGGGTTACACACAGAGTAACCTGGTTTTCTTGATTGCTTTGGAAAGTGGACCAGAGGTCTCAAAAGAGAGAAAAATTTAGCATACTTAAGGCCAGGCCTGCATAAGGACAGGGTTGTGTTTCTTCCTGTTTGGCTTTTTCCTCTTTTTCTCAGTTTTGACAATACTGTTTGGCACAAGGCATGGAAAGAATTAAAAAGAAAAAAACCCTCTCCAGTAAAAACCTCACAACAACCATCAAAAGTGTAGTGGGTTAATGTCACTAGGAAAAATTTCCCTGTTTGCCTGCTTGCATAATTCAACCAAATAATTTTAGCATTGTGTGTGTATACTGCCACTCTCTATTCCCACATACCTCACAATTTCTTAAGCCGATATTCAATGTGTGTAACAGACAAGGGCACAATCACAACCTTAAAGACATCGATGGCCAAGTCATTTCACTGTACTGTGGTAAAAGCAGTTTTAACCATCTCTTCTGGAGACTTAACTGCATTTTCACCCCTGCATTTATTATCCAGATCCATCCTACTGATGCTAGAATTATTTTTGCTTTTATATTTCCTTCATATATACTCGTAGCTCTGTACATTTTTGGTGTATAGTTACATAGTTCCTAGTTAGCTCCAGTACTTTTCCCTGCCTTTTCCCTACCGTGATAGGCAGAAAGACAAAACACGTTCCAGAGGTTCCAAATCCCAGGGGGCCTAAGGCCCTTATCCTATCTTGGTTCTTCCTGGGAGCCAAGGTTGAAACCAGCTCTTCAAGACACATTTGCATAAACAAGGTTTAGTTCCTATCTAAAGGGGGACTACAGGAGGGGTAGGAACAAAAGGGGGGAAAATACTTCATCATTTGTGATTCTAATTGGGGATTTTTGTCAGTTATGCTAATTTGCTAAACTTATAAAACTGTATACACCCCATGTGGGGGCGGGGGGGGGCATTTTTCCATGTCCGCCCTTGGAGGCCTCCAATAAAGACCATCCTCTATATTACCTCCTATATTAATATTGTCTCAAAAATGTATTGTTTTATTTCTAGGTCTTTAAGGCATCATTACAGCTGACACCTGCCTTGTTTCATAATTTCAGATAAGGCATGTGGCTTACCTTTCCTTGGCAGTCCATCCAGTGCCTCCTGCCCTTGCCCTGTAACTACTTGAGACATAAATACCTGCATTTCTATACAGAGTTGTTCCTGTATGATATAGCATGATAGATTCTTTAAGGAGTAATGTATCAGATCAAAAACTACTGTACTGATGGCATCAAATACCCTTTTGTTCTGATCCAAATTCTAGTTTTATGACTTTCATACCTTCTAGCATGATAACCACACTTGCTGCGTTTTTCCTATAAATTTTAATCAGTTTTGGAGATGGACTTGAAGATTTCCCATCTGAGCTTCTTCTTTGAGGTCTTCTGAAACACTGGGAGTAACTTGACAGCTCTTGTGTTCTTCATAAAATCCTCTAGCCCTCCATTATTCCTCATAATGATCTATTTTTGTGACCTGACATCATAGTACAAAATAATTTTTTTCCATGGTGATGTTAAACTTCATATGAATAATATATTAACTCTGAAGACCCATACATAATTCACCTCTTTCTCTTCCCCACAGTGGTGATGGCCAGGTTGTTTTGTGGTTTTTGAATTAGTTTTCTTTTTCATGTCTGGATGGGTGTTACACTGCACTCTTCATCATCATCATCCTTGCCTGACTTGCAAATATATCCACCCCACATTTCTGGATCCCAGTCCTCAGCAGAAACTGCCACTCAGGCTTCCCAGACTTGTTCCCAGGTTTCTGTTTCTTTTCCTGCAGTAGCCTTTCTTCTTAGCCTGACAGGCTTTCTCAGGCTCTGCGCACTCAGCAGCTGCCTGTGAACATGTCCACTTTTCTTTCTAGCCAGCTACACATCCCTTTGGCTGCCAAGTTTCATCCTCCCCTTTTACAATTACCTCACTCCCCTCTCAGAATGCAGTCAGCAGTTGTCACACAAACGGCTACACGAAGCACAAACAGTGAGTTTTTCATAGCCTTCTTTTCTTTAGCTCATTCAGAATGCAATTTACCCCCTATCATACTGTACGAGTCCTAACTAGTCCTTGTCTCAGGGACTGAGATTATGATTTTCACAGTTACTCTATTTTGTCTCATGGCTGGGACTAGCAAAAAGTCAGTGTTGACTCCTTATTCCCTCCTGCCTTGCTCTTGTACTCTGTGCCATTCTGCTAACACACCAAAAAGCACCAGTAATACAGTTATGCACATCTCTTTTTTTCACAAACTACTGACCCAGAAGCCAGCAAGTATTTAAATTCACGACCCAAACCTTTATTGATCCTAGTGATTTCAATAGATTGCCTATGCTGTTCAACAGAATTTTGGAACAGGAAAAATATCTGCACAGTTCACATAGTTTAACCAAATCAGGACTGAGGCAGTTTATTGGTTTATTAACTGCAGATAAAGCATTTTGATTTTTTACAAGTTGTCCAGAGAGGTGGTAAATGCTCCATCCTGGAAACAACAGGTTGGACAAGGCTTTAACCAGCCTGATCTAGCAGAAGATGCCCCTGCTCATTGCAGGAGGGTTGGACTAAATGCACTTTAAAAGGTCCTTCCAACCCAAACCAATCTATGATTCTACGATAATTAACTCGCAATCCATGAATTACAATTTATGAAATGCTAGTAAATACCTACAGCTTTTGAAACACCTTTCTAAGATCAATCACAAAAAGCTCTAATTCCATACACACTCAGATGCTTGCACTGCCGTGGGCACACTCCCCTCCTGCTCTCACCTGCACCCACTGCAGCTGAGGTGGCAGGTTCCCATCCTCTCTTTGGGGAGGACAGGTTGCCCTATTTTTCCCCTCTCTCCCATGGGCTCTCTGGTCCCACATGCAGCCCTGCAGCTCCACACACTCAGGATGGTGAGAAAGTCCCCAGGACCCCAGACAACTCGCTGTAGGGGGAGTCCCACGTGCTGCCCATGCTGCCAGCCAGACACAACATTCATAGTCTGCTGCCACTCCAGGGCACTCCCCTCTCTCCACTACTACTTTTCATGCCTCATTCTTTGTTTTTAGGCTAACTCCACCTTTGTTTCTAAAGTTCCTTCTAATGCCTTGCATCTACCCCTGTGATGACATTGGCCCCAAATAATCATGAACATGTATGTGCGTTGCAACAGACCTAAACCTTTGCTCTACCATGCACCTGACATGTCTTTTTTAGGAGGTATAAAACTGATTTAGCTTCTCTGATGCCAAGAATTGTTAATTATTGGTGCTCATCTGGTTGCTCAGAAAAGGACTTTCCATTCTGTATATCAAAATAATTTTCCTTATAATTACCAAGAACTTGTCCCTGACATTTAGCAATCGTAGATCCTAATAGTTCCTGCAAGAGCCACAGGTTAAATAATTTGTGTTTTTGCTTTTCGGTTGATGGCAAGGGATCCACTTTCTTAACAGTCTAGGAAAATTGGGCCAAATGTTGAATATTCCCCTTGGATGCAATTCCTAATAAAATGTAAAACCCAAAATGATAGGCCATTTGGCTTGTGAAAAAACAGAAACAAGTAAAGTTGCCAGCAGTCATTCTGACAAGCAACAATTTCTCTATGCCTGGACATTGGCTTATTTCTCTTGGTCAGAGCAATAATTTTTGTTTTCTCCAATTACTTAAGTCTGTTTATGCTGCTGTAGCATCTGTTTGGTTATTATATTTAGGAATCAAACTTGAAATATTAGCCTGGCAAACTCCATACTTAATTATACATTGTATTGGCTTACCTGCAAAGCCAGAATAAAATTCACTTTGAAAGATACAGAGAACAGTGTTTTCTCATTTTTGTCAAGAAAAATTCCTGTTTGCTCTTCTGGTAGCAAAATGCGGTACCTGGGTGTAAAACATGAGTGCTCTCTCTCTCAGATTTTAATTTGGTATAATATTACTGTTGTAAGTAGGGAGAAATATAGGATAAACACTTTCTTGTTTAGATAGTTTTATTAAACTTTCAGGCAAAATTATAGGGAAAAACCTAATGCCACTTTGAAAGGTGATAATAAAGGTTCTGATGTTATTAAAATCTGCTGTCACCTGGACTTTAAATTTCTTAAGGCAGCTGTTTTCTCTTAGGTATTGTCTCTTAATAGATGTTTGATGTCCCACCCCTTTTAGGCCATTTAGTTGTCCTTTCTGTACCTTCTCTTACTATCCTGTCCTTAGGCTGCAGTACTTGAGACTGGGTGCCTTGAGGTTTTATGCAGTGGCAAAATTATTGCCTCTCTCATTTTTTTCTTGTACTGTCCTAAAGATGTCCACAATTTTTCTGGCCTATTTTTGCACATTATGCCGAGGCAACACCAGGATTCTGAGCTGCAACTACCAGAAGTGAGTTCAGCTGCAGGTAAGCAGAATTTAGATTATTTTCCCTTTGCCTTATGTTGGGTTACACTGAAGCTCACCGGACACTTCTTTACTGATGGAATAAAGCTTTACTGAAAAGGGATTTTCTGCAGGTCTTTAGAAGGAATTTGATTGTTTGAGAGATCTGTTCACCCTCTCAGATTTTGAGATTTCATTATTGGTTTATTTTCCAGGTCAATGATGATGTTTCAATACTGATAGTTCAATAAATCCACTTCCAGCACTGATTCTTAAGGAATCCTGTTGCTGATCCTTCACCAGCATGACAAGATCTTTAAGACCTACAGTTTGCTTTCTATCTATCAATAAACTTCAGTCAATAAAACATTTTTTCTTCCAGTCTCATGGATTTTTTTTCTTTAATAACCATTAATAAAAAATGTGTTCACAAGATTTTTGAGAAGACAAATATTGAGTCCATCAGATCACCTTTTGGCTGCATGCTCATTGACATCTATCAGGACACTGCCTGTGTGTGAGGCTGCTAAATTGCCAGGGGAGAGAAGGAGAAAAGAAGAACTCAGGCCCCTAACAGCATCTTCCTGGGACTCCTGAAGATTAGCCAGGCAGCATTTCACTCTACAAAAGACTTGTGGACTCTTTTCTAACATACTATGCTTATCTATGATCTTTGTTCTTGGAGATAAACTGGATCTTACTACCAGGGTTGGAAATCAGGCTCATATATAATGCCTATCTTCTGGATATCATGTTTAATACTTGACTTTCAAAATGCTCACAAAATAAAATGTCATTTTGGATTCAGCCTGCTCTGATGTGCCTCTATCTCTACGACAAGCAGTACAAATTTTCCCTAAATATAAGAAAAAGTAATCCCCTTGGGCAACTTTTAGAGACAGTATGAGATGTCTAGGAGACAGTTTCTCAAGCTGTGCTTGAAGTTTGGTCTTTTGTCCTCCCTACTTTTTGCTAATGCTACCCTTTTTGATTAGAGGTTGCCAGAAGTGCATCTCTTACTTGATCATTTTAGGATTATCTTTCTTAAGCTTCTATATATTTTAGATATTGTGGAGAGAAGTGGTTTAGGTCACAATCTGAAGTCACTTTTTACTGGGTTTTATCATTCACCTCAATTTATAGCTAAGGTTTATGACTCATGATCAGGTGAAATAGCTAACTTCTACTACCCAGAATCAAAAAGGCTGGGTAAGGAATCCAGATTTAGGATCAAAGATTGGTTTGTTTTGAAAGGGACATCGAAGGCCATCTCATTCTAACCCCTCTGCAATGGACAGGGACACCTTTCATCATACCAGGTTGCTCAAAGCCCCATCCAACCTGGCTTTTGTTTGTTTCTCTCATGGCGATGCTTTGAAAAAACTTTACACATTCTGAACATGGACACTCCTGGTGCATGACTTGTTACCTCCACTTCTGAAAGGTCTGTTTGCTGTGCATCTCACTCACAAACTGCTCCCAGCACTACGAAAGCATCATGCTTACAGCTTTGTCATATTGCTGTATGTTATAAAAGCTCTCTGGATTAAGGCTGACTCCTCTGAATATAGAACCTTGTTTTCCATCTTCCCCAGATATATCTCTGACTATATCACAAAATCAAGAAGTGAGGTTGGAGGCTCAGATATAAAGCAAACATATTAGAAATTTGTGAGAATCAGCTGAAAACAATGAAAATATACACAACAGTTTGGTAACTAAGCAGGCCATTCTTTTTTGAATGAGATTCCTGTGCTTCCAGCATGTTAGATGGTTCTTGTGACCCTCTGAACTCTGCCACAACTCTGTACCTCACTGGGTTGTTGCATTTCCCTAAATAACCTCATACCAAATCATATATTTGGGCAGAAAAATCCCATTTGTCTTTCTCTTTCTTGTACTAGTGAAATCTTTTTAAAGGCTTGAGTGGCAGACACGTGAGGAACAACTGTAATTTGTACCCCTCAAATGCTTCTGTCATGGTTTCAAAGATAAAGTCCAGTGTGTCCTGTCAGTATCTGGTCTGCAGCTGTGCATCCTTGCACACCAAACACCAGGCTCCTTGCTCATAACTCTTCCGTCAGGTCACAAACTCTTCCGTCAGGTCACAATCCATTTAGTGTGTTCACAGCAACATTTTTTGTTTCTGTTTTCCCACATTAAGGAATATAGATTCTGATCTGTTTAGAACATACCACTGAAGCACAGTGTTGCTTGCATGGAAGAATGAGTTTTAATCAATAATTTTACTTTGCAGCTTTTCCCCTTTTGGACCATCAAAGTCTACACAAAACGTCTGTCTTGACACTTTTTTCTCATTTTAATTTCCAACTTTCTTGACACATTCACAAAATCTTTCATTTCCAAGCACATTCATAGCTCATTTGCACCTACAAAGTTCTGTTTTTATACATCATAAAGAAAACCTCATTGCAAAAAATACCTGAGGGAGTTATAACAATGTAGTGACACATCCTAGTAACTCACATATTCATTCTTCTTCTGCAATAAAGCTGATGGGCAGGGGTGTTCAATTGCTCTATTGGATCTCAGAGATGGAGTATGAGGAGATACAAAACTACAAGGAGAATGGAGTAAAATCTGTTTTGGGGGGAAAAAGGAACCAGTTTCAGCCAGCATGAAATACCACAGACATCCGCAGGCACAAATGTGCATGCCGTAGAATGTGGGGCTATTTTGTTTATTTTTCTTTCAAGACTGAAAATGCTATTATCTATCCCTAGTTTAGTGTCTGTTTTATTGATTGTATTCTTTCTGGGCAGGCATTTTATAGGTTTTAAATAGCAAAGGCAAAGTATTACCCTCAGGAAAATCTTCTCCTGAACCAAAGAAATCTATTATTCTGACTTTTGAGAACACTGACTGAGCCAAAGCAAGCAATGATAACAGACTATAGTGACAGAAAGTTTCATTAAAAAAAGAGGGGTTTTTTTCCTAAATGGAACTGTATCATAGCTTGCCTAGTGTTACTTGAACCAGAAACAGAGTAATTATGAGTGAAATACATGCAAAGATTGGATTGTAGAGGGATGTATAACTTGTGGTAACTTGTAACTTCCTAACATTCACATGAAGTGGGTTATTCTGTGACCCTGAGCAATTTCACATATTTCCCAGGCTAGATTATATTTCCATATAATTGAAATAAAAATTAATGTAGTGAATTGCTTTAACTGCCCTTCTCCTATCACTTCGAATTTGATGCATCATTTTACCTCTGTAAATCTAGCAGCCAGGCACAAGTGTCTCTAAAAATGTCTGGAGTTAAGAAATAACAAAAGATCTTTTCAAATAAGCATTTATCTCATAAGAATGCATTGTCAGTCTTGCAGAAAAAAAATCCCACCCTGTTGTCACACATTAAACCAGCTCACAGGAAGTATTACTACTACCTTGACTGGAATACATGCAACTTGTTGACAATAGCCCCATTCATGGGATTGTGTTTTTATGTGGGCAACCTATACCTGAAAATTTATCCAGCACAGCAGATGAAAAAACCCAACCCAACCAAAAAAAAAAAAAAAAAAGACTTTTCTTCAAATACAATTTTGACTTACCAAGAGCTGTTAACACACATTTTGTAGAAGTCTGTCTCAGAAGGCATATGGTGGATATTACAGTCATGCATGGTGATTTTTTTCCTTGAAAATGTACCAGGAGAACAGGAATAATTTGTGAAGAGGGCAAGGGACAGACTAAGCATCAAAACTGACTATGAAAGGTAATTTCGCTCAGCAGCTGATTACAGTGCATAAATAAGCCCTGAAATTCTGATGCACTATTAGACTCACCTAATGCAGTTGTTCATGGAAATCAACGTGGATCTTTCCATCAGCTAAGTGTGAGCTGGATCACATCCCGCATGATTTTATCTGTTCCATACATCTGCTGAGAATAAATCCAGTAGAAAGTTGAGCTTTAGCATGCATACCAACCACCATATTTTTAAACACATGTGTATACTTGCACACAGATTATTTAACAGATGTAGTCTGATCTTCCTAACTAGAAGCCCTGGAGTAGGTTGCATGGTGTGTTTGGCTAGTAACTGCTAGAAAACTAGTAAATACTTTGAAACAGGACCTAGGTTGTTTTCTGCCTTCCTTCTTGAAAAACTTCTGCTTCTGTCTTCCTGGTCCTGAATTAAGGGGAGATTTGTTGGTTTGCACCAATCCATCATCATTCAGACTCTCCACCCAAACTTACCAGCTTCTCCTTGACCTATTTTCTTCCCCAAAGGTGAAGCACAGAAATATCCTCCTCTTGCTTTATAGCCTATGCCATTTTGTTACTGTTTCATCAAATTTCTCAAAGCTAGAATTCAGGTGAGGAAAAAAAAGATATTTTTCAATACCGCTGGAATATGTGAAGAATAATAAAATGCTTTTTTTTTTTTGTAATTGCTGATCTTTGCTCCTAGGAAGCAAGAATTTGGAGCCAAGCTGTTTATTTTTTTTCTTCAGGAGCCAGTGGGTTAACTCATGCCCTCAGATAAAGTATTCACTTCTAAGATAGGGTCTAACTAGTAACTGCAGCATGCAGCTGACCAGCTGTTAGATATGTGATGGTTATCCAGAAAAATTCTGATTGTTTGGTTTGGTTCTTTCTCAGCGTTTATAAGAAAGATTTAAAAACCAGTCTTTATGCATCTCTCATGTATGAGACACATTTCTGACTAGAGGCAAGAACATTTCTAGAGGCAGAAATAGCTAGGAGCTTTGATCTCTTTTAAAACCACTGAAGGTAGTTTATCTCAAGTTGCACAAACATGGATAATCTTCCTGGCTTTAAATATGTTCCAGCTGAGATCCTTCTTATGTCTTTAATGGATGTCAGTAAGTCTTTAATAGCTAACAACTTAGTCCCTCAAGTAACACAGAAAGAAGATCAAGTAGCTCTGTAGTGGGCATACAGTTTGTAATGGTGTAGCATGCTGGAAATAGCTTAGGCCATAAATCTCAGTTAAGGAACAGAGCTACCAGCAGCTCTGCCATGCTGCCTTGCATTAACATGTGCAGAAGGAGAAAAGAAGTAAATGTTTCATAGAATGTCAACATTTTTAACTGCCTATCAAGCTCTTGTCTATCTTCAAGATTGCTGCCTTTACATGCCATTTTCATTCCTTTTTAAACTGTTTCTTCCACACGGACTAGCAAACAGGATGTTATTCCATAGTCATGTGTTGCAGTAAGACCACTTGTAGGGATAAACACATGTATCCTGAATACGGCTAGCAGAAATTGGCCAGTGAGGTGCTACACCTTCTGCATAAAACTTTGCAGGCTCCTCTTTGAGCACTTTGACCTATGCTGCCTTAGAAGTCTGCTCCATAGATTCAAGTGTCATTGCAGTTACCTCTACAGGTCTGTACAATAATAACTTTGAAGAAGAAGAAAAAAAATTAATCTCATACTGATCTAATACATAATTTACTGTATTTGTGTCTTTGTGTCTTTGTTGCTCACCACTGTTGCATCTAAACCCTTTAATGCACTTGTCCTCAAAAACCCTTTGTATTATTTATGTTTCACTTCTAGTGAACCACTAGGAAAATTAATGTACTGCAAAATGAAAGCATCACATCCTGAAAAATCCTAATAGGAAACACATCATGGGACAAAAGACCACAGAGAACCTGCAAACCCTTTCCTTGAT
Source organism: Orthonyx spaldingii (assembly GCA_013397795.1). Classification (NCBI taxonomy): domain Eukaryota; kingdom Metazoa; phylum Chordata; class Aves; order Passeriformes; family Orthonychidae; genus Orthonyx; species Orthonyx spaldingii. Next base: position 329,908 of record VZTJ01001433.1, read on the forward strand.
AAGCTGACATAAGTCCAGGCAGGGTTTCAGCCCCTAAACACAGTGACAGTTTTCCCATTACTCTTCCCTACCAGCAGACTTAAAAAAGCAGGGGGCACGCAGCAGACGTTGGCTCTGCCTTTCCTCTCTCTCTGGGTCTTGCCAGGTAGCAAGGCATAAATACTGTGTGTGAGGCTCTCCAGACCCAGACAACCCTGTGTGGGACAAAACTGGGAAGTGTTAAGGTGCAAGGACATTCAAATACTCCCAAAGGCATTCAAGAGCTGCATGACAGTGGAGCTCAACTCCTCTGCCAGGGTGCTGGGCATAGAAATTGCTACAGCTAAGTATTGCCAAAATAAAAGATGAGGGAAATGAAATGATGGTCTTTGGAGATCAGTGGACTTAAGCACCTCACAAAGAAGCCTAGTCCTGACTGACTAGAAGCACAGATATGTAATATATAATTTTTGAAATTTGAAGTAAAGACACACCACCCAGTGTGGGGTCAGGAACACTGTATGACAGCTTACAGATTGGTGTCTGTGAACCACTCCAGGGCTGGAAACAGCAGATGTGGTTCTGGAAAGCAAATATTCATCTCCATAACAACAAAAATGAAAACTTTGCATGTTCAGGCAAGTCCTCACAAAACATACCTAGCAGGGAACTCCACAGGATATTGTACAATAAAAACCAATTTCCTGTATGACTTCTGCTTTTTGGAACTGCTCATCTGTTTGCATGACATTTCCTACCACTTCCAAGTGCACTGAGGGTACAATCTTCCCATGCTCTTTCTCAACTCTTTCTGCAGTAGTTCTAACTCAAACAAACTAGTTCCAAACAGCCTTTCAGAATGAATTACTGTGCAAAAGAAGAACACCTCTTGGAAAAATCAATTCAGTACGTGCGAATTAACAAAAGAGTGTGTGAGCCCTTGCTGCCTAGTTCTGTAAAGAACCTCACTACCACAAATGATTCTCTCTGATGCCTGAAAAGAAGAAAAACTCTTGAAAAACCAAGACTACCCTCTGCTTTTGCTGTGAGACTCCTGTCAGCTCTTTAGTGAAACAACAGCTGGAGTATCTGGATTCGTTCTTTCTCTCTTCCTTTTCAGTGATCCCTTCTGATTTTTTTTGGATGACGTATTTTCCTTTAAGTATTTCTCTGAATTATGTTTCCTATAATTTCTCTGCCTAAACACCCAGATAGGTGTTTTTCCCTTTCTTCAAATATCTGGGGAGGAAATTACACAACATTCTGAGACAGACTCTTATGCTTTCTTAATGAGTCTCTGCCTTCCCCCTCCACATACTCAATCTAAAACACTCCAGCTAAAAATCAGTATTATTCCTCCTAGTCCTCTTTAAGGAGAGATGATGCTACTTTTTTATTAACATTTGCTACATGGCTACCAAATTTATTAGTACTCTTGATTCTTTTTTTGGCTCTGAATATCTCATGTGTGACATTCACAAAGCTACATCCATGTGAAATAATCCACAGAAAGTGTGATCTAATTTTGGGGAAATCCCTCATTGGTCCTATGTAGTAATTAGAAGTGACTGATCATTACTTGAAAAGAGTATTAGATTGCTATTGTAACATTTGACAAATAAAATCTGAGTAGCTTGTTGAAAAATGAAAGAAATGCTAACTAGAACATCTGAGGAGCAACGGAATTTGTTCTCCAAATGCATTATTCAAGAAGCAATTTTTCAGTCAGTGTTAGAGGTGATATTGGGCAAAGTACATGACATAATGTTGTTCATTGTTAAGCCACAGTTTGGTATATTTGCTGTTTTGCAAACTTGTCATTCTACTGTGTATTTGAAAAGTTCTGTGAATACAGCCTGAGGCTGTTAAACTTTGTTCTTTTGGAACTGATCATTTTTCATCCAGTCTGAAGGATGGTTTTATAATTCAAAAAAATGCCAAGACTATTACAGTTTCAAAAAGGTTATTTGCACACTAGCTGAAGAAATACCGTGTGTTTTGCTTGTTTCTGAAAACACTTTCAATATCAGGTAAGAAAAAACCCCAACCATTAATGTTTTGTGTTCATCCTAGTGTAAAATGTCAGAAAAAAAAGTCAAGAAGTGCAAGATGCTCCCCTAACACATTCTGACATTAAAATTCTTTGATTTTATGAATATGTGCCCTATAGCTTATAGATTTTTTTCCCTATTTCTTTGTTTTCTTGTACTTAGTTTTCTCTTATTTAGCACTCATCCATGGGAAGCAAATTGCATTTCAAGTCAATTTTATAAGCTGTTTTCATCAGAGAACTTGATTCTTGGAAGTTCTGGCATTTATCTGGTGGTTGCTTGAAGAGCACTATGTCAGACCCCCTGAAGACCAGAGATTGAACATCCACTCTAAATGCTAACCATTTAGATAACTAATATATTCCTGATTTAGTTGCTGGCAGAGCCAGCTCTGGGCTTCTCAGCAGACAGTGACATTTTGCTGCTCAAGAACCCGACAGCCTAAGGTGTACGGCATGCTGACTTAAAAGAAGGGCTAGAGTTTAGATGGAAAAACATTGTGCAGAGTCACGTTACTTTCATCACATTCAGGGACACAGGGAAATGGAGGGAAAAGGGACACTAGATAGGATGGCTCTCCCCTAGCAGTTACCACTGACCTAATACTTCCTTCCATAACCTTTTGGAACTGATAGCCATAGCTGTACTGAACATCCTAGACTTCAGTACATTAAGGTAGTGGGAGAGCAGATGGCTTTCTTCCCACAGTTACATATTCCCCATATCAAGAACCAGTGCTGTTCAGTGTTGATGCTGACATACCTGATTTGGAAGAAATGCTTTCCTTTTCTGATACTTCTCTGCCTTTGACAGTTACTTACCAGTGTGGATAGTTTTGATCTTCTTCACTGAATCTATAAAGCTCTTCTACATACCATCTTGTTTCTGGCAGCCTTTGTTCCTTTACAGATCAAGTTTCTTGAGTATCACTGTTGCATCAAGCCCCAGCTTGTACTAGAAAATCTAAAAGAGTGCCCTTTGAAAACATAATCAAAATGACTAACTGTATACAAATAACAGAAGAAGACACAAACATTGAAAATGAGTGCTCAGCAGATAACATACTTCATCTTCTCTTTGACAAATTATTTAACATGGTTGTCTCATCAGCTTGACTTAGCTCCTGCAGTTTCCCTCTCCCAAGATTTGCCTCCTTCATGTTTAAACAGCAGCTGATACTGGACAGAGGATTTCCCTACAAGGTCTGAGGCTTTTCACAAGGCAGAGGTATCACTTGGGATGTTGGACTGCTATAGGAAGCATCCTTTACATGTCAAGGAATCCATGTGCCATTGTTTCCAGCACTCCCAGTCTCCCCTTCTTCATTTTGCTGAATGACTCTTTACTAGATGCAAATTGAGAGGATTTAAGAGATGAGGCCTATTTGTTCTGGTCAGGTCAATATATTTTATTTTAAATTATCCCTTCTTCTTCTAACATTGGTCAAAATCTTGAGGATGAAATAAAATATGGCTGAACAAAAACTGTTCTGTAGCTTTAACACACACAACCAGAGTAGAATCAGAATGTCACAGATTAGTAATATTAAGAGTATAATACTTTTATAGCCAGTATTATTATTTACTATTATGTATTACATATGTATTATTATATTATAATCTGAGTAATGCAATAGTACAATAATTATGTAATAATACAATAATAATGTTATAATAAAATACATTGTCAGAATTGCAACTGATTAATTAGACAACATGATAAACAGCTGGTGATACATAATGTACACTCAGATTTCATGCATGCATAAATGAAATTATAAGTTTTGATAAATTTGTGATATCTTACATCACAGCTGGCTTTGCCTTGTGATCTGTTAGGAAGAACAAAACAGTTCCTTGTTGATCCCATAAAACAAATAGCGAGCTATAAACATGACAGCATTTGCAGCTAGGTGGTACTACGATTTTGATTTTGCTGATGCTCAGCAAGTCTCTTCTTTGTATAAATAAAGACAAAATAGAGATTATTTACAATGTTCTGACACTCGACTATATCTAATGTGAAAATACATTGATTCTCAGTACACCTCCTTGCATATAAGTATAAACATTACTACAACCATCAAAATACATGAAAATTTTTGTATTCATCTTTGTTTCATCAACCTGGTCAATCATTTAATTCTGAATATGAAATATTTAGCACAATTTTTGGTTCTCTAACCCTAGAGTGTTATCAACAGCAGTACTTGCTACTATAAATCAGGTTCAGTCCAGCAGTACTTAATGCTTTTTTTGAAACACCAGCTTCTTCTGCCATGTTAGGGGATAAAAGTCTTCATACCTAAAATAAATATTTCAACAGCTTCTGGTTTCAAAGAAAAAAGTGTAAGATGAAAATTAACTAAATATATGAGTTTGTATATGAAAGTCATACCTTTTTTTAATACTCTCTTGTGAGATTTGAATGCTACGCTTAATGTAACCCACAACATGTTTTCCTAGTAACACCATATTCTCATTAAATTTGAATACATTTAACAGTGTTTTGTGAATTCCATTTATTTTCCACCAAATAGTATTCTTGTTTCAAGATAAACGATTTTGCTACATTATTCCAGTATGTTTGGTAATTAAAAAATTAAAAATTAATTTTCATTATAATATCTGAAACATCATCATGTTTGCTTTCATTTCCCTTCAGTTGATCTACTGAACAACCCTGTACCATCACTGTTTGAAACATATTATTAAGAAGGATGACTAAGGCTGCATGCTTACCTTGGAAATTGACTCCAGCTGCTTTCCTGTGGTGATAACTTTTGTTATCTCTTCATGGTTTCTTGCTAAAACAACAGAAACGAATTGTTCAAATTCTTTCACTAGTACTTCCACTGCCACAGGCTTGGGCAAAAAATATTTTGTACCTCCATGTTAAATTTTTTATAGCGGCAATCTGCAGGTTTTGTACACAGATATGAAATTTTAACAATGTAAAATTAGAGAATTGAAGACAACAGTATACAAGAAGAATAAGATTACTGCATTTCTGACCTCTTCTGCTGTGTAGTGGCATTACAATGGCTAGATATCTTCTGGTATTTGAGGTATGTGAAGTTTCTTTCCTGTGTCCATACAAGATGGAAACAAAGCAAAGCCAAAGCAGGGCAAGATTTGCGTGCAACTGTTCACAAGGTAAAATACCTGAGTGTCATAGACCCTACAGCTGTTTTCTGTCCAGTTACATATTGGAGATGCATCTCCTTCCTCATCTGTAACTCCAAAAGCAGCTGAATAGCACCTGGGTGCAACAATCCTCAGAAGCAAGTGCAGCAGGAGTTGAGAGAGATCCTCGAAAGGTCAAACCTGCTTCCAGTCCTGGAACATGCAAGCTGTAGAATGCGCTTGCCTGCGTTGTCATTCTAAACCACAGGTACTTACCAATTTTTGTGCTATCCATGTAATAACCATGATGATGTTTTACATACTATTTTTGTATATTTTGTGAATAAAATTGTCATGAGGTGCTCTGGAACAGCTGTCCGGTTTGCAGAGATGCTGAGTATCTCAGTATGAAGAAGTCATCAAGACAACCACTCTTCTTTTTTTGATGTTGTGTTTTCTTCCCCCCCTCCCCTCCCCCTCCGCCCCCTAGGTTAAACAAAACTCTTCATTTTAAAAGAATACACCTGGTCTGGAAATCTGTAATGCCATTAAATGCCTTATGTCTTGACACAATACACAACAAATTGGCATAACTTTTTTGTTCCATATTTGGGTGTATTTCTTTCCCATCTGCTTATATTCTTTGATGTTCCCAGTAATAACTGCCAGTCACTTGGGTCTCTTAGCTATCATCTTCACAAATAAAACCTGACACTGCTTTCATAAAATAATGTCAATAGTATACCAAATTCTCCAACATATTCCCTGCACAGCTGCACCAAGTGACAGAAGTAAAACTGCCTTCAAACATAATTTATAAAATCATAAGAGGAGCTCCTTTTAAAAGCAAAGCTTAGCTAACTTGTAAACAAGATGACAAATCATGAGCAGGTTGGTTTAAGTTTTTTTTCCCAGGACAGGAAAGGTCATGAGAAACATTTTTTTTTTCTCATCTGCCTCCTCATTACCAGAGGCAGCAATATAAAAAGTGAGAATAATCAGTGAAAAGACTTATCAAAAACAAAAATAAATTTTTATGCCTCCCACAATTTAGAAGCAAAAATATAGGAGCTGAGAGAGAGAGATCCAAGTGCTTTACAAATATGACAGGGTTTATTCTCCTTTCCATGTGATATCTGCTGTTTCTGGCTGAGTACAGACACAACTTAGGCATAGTCACAGTTGCATTTGGGATCTTCTAATGCTTAACATATACTCCCTGCAGTTAGAGAACTGGCATATCAGTGTAGACTTCTTTCATAACTTCTTTGCCCAGCATAACATCCTGTTTTAGTAACCAAAAAAATCCCAAAACCACAAATAAGACTAACAAAAAAAACCCCACAAACCCCAGCAAACCAATTGATTTACTCACCTTTATTTCAGGCAAAATACTGTCATGTAAAGTAGATGTTTCTAACAGATATTTTAGAATCAGCCTGACTTTTGTCAGTGAAGTGTCTTTTCTAAGAGAAATTAAATATTCCAAATTACTAGACTGTAAGTTAACTATTTGGAAACCTAGGACATATTTTGGTGTATGTAATCTGAAGTAATTCTAAGCCATGGACAAGTGACCTAATTAACTCACTGTAAAACATTAAATGCTTGGAAAATTTTGAAACTGACACACTTTCAGCAAAGATGGTAGAGTAAAGATATGCAGCACAAGATTATAAGGATGACAATCATTTGCTTCCTCTTGGACTTAAATTGTCAACTATCAATAGGTACATTTTAAAGGAATCTGAGAAAACAAACTTTTCAAATGCTTATTATTACCAAATATCAAAATACACCGTTTAATACCAAGTACTCACATACAGACCAACATCATTATCTGTGTTAGAAGTGGACATAAGGGAGCAGTGACTACTTCTTTCTGTACCACTGCACTTGTAGTGTAAAGAAGCATTATGATATTTTGGGTTAACCACTGGAAACATCAGTGCTTTTTGAAAGTTATCTGGGCATGTTTATCTTGGAAAATATATTTAGATGTATAGATACATAAATTACTAAAAAGATGTGGAGCAGGACTCTTACAATGACTGCTGAGTAGCTATTTAAAGCAATCTTGACTCTGGACCATATAGTACAGTTATACTTAAATACAAATTAAAAATTTTTACAGAAAATTAAATTGCCTTTTTCTTTATGAGGCAACATTTTCTGAAAGACTAAGAAGGATGTAGAAAGACTAGAGGAATCTAGAATAAATCCTGCCTGTGGTCTCCTCACTGGCTTACAAAACTAGCTAGGTGCTGAGGAGACTGTCTTGCCCTCTCCTAAGGATCTGAAGATGTGGTGTATGTAACATCCAGGAACAGGATGTAATGTTCCTGGAATCTCCTAGGACATCCATGATGTGAAGCAGTTCTGATCTGTCTCTTACACTATGATTTCACCAGTCATAATGAGATCCTGATCTTAGTTTTAGTTTCCTTAGTTTACTTCACTGAAATGTAAATAATTAGTAGGAATAATAATAATAAGCAACTTGCTCACTGCTACTCACGACAAAGAGAGAATTTGAATTTAGGTGACAGAATAATATGCCAGCAGCCCATATGAGAGTAATATATATCTCACTTTTGGTTTGTAAGACATGATTACTTACACTGTAATGTGACATATTTGTAAAGTCAATGGTTAAGTGGTATTTACAGTGACTAATGTAGGAGCATACAAACAATGTTTGTTTGTAGAAGTGTCTTGCAATTTTAAGATTTACCAACAATTCCGAATTGTGAATACAAGGAAATTAGTGAGCAGCCATGATGAACTATTTCTGTATGGACTGACAATTACACAGAGGTTTCAGCAGATGTTCCTTAGCTCTTAAAAATACTTTACGAGGTAGCATAATTCTGGTTTTTTTGCTATTTTCTTTCTCCAAAACTAGGCAGAACACTATTCATAAACTTCATATTTCAACTATAAACAAGGCATGTTCTCAGTATGAATTGGTGGAATTACAATGATCAATTACCTTAGAGTAATCTACATCCTGAAGCCCAGAAGATAACATTAATCTTGGTTGGTTGGCTCAGTTAGGGACTGTGATTCCAAACTTATTACCTTCCCTCCCTTCAAGGGATGAAGTCATTTTACATCAATTTTGAGCTGATGGCATAATTTTTCTATATAGCCAGTGAGATTTGGCAGTCCTTCTATGCTTTTTTTCCCCCTCCTCTTGAGGAAGAATAGGTATAAGACAGTCCTATTATTAATTCAGCATATACCAAGGAAGCTGGAGAGGAAACCTGTGAATTGAGAAGGCAAAACCATACTTCTAGAAAACAGTTTAAAATGCTGCAGCTGGGGCCTTACAATCTTTCTCTCTGAGGTGTGACTCATTTAGATTTTCAAAACTAAAGAGTGTATGGTTACGTTTTCCTCATTTTTATGGCAGCTAATTGCAGCACACTGATACTGTGGCATGGTGGATAAACAACACTGAGATATTTCTTCATTTCCATGGTTCCTTAACAGCTTCAGCATCCTGTGGTCCATGAGAAAATATCTCAATAAAGATTGGTAGGATAGGATCTTTCTAAATTCTAAGATCTCTACAGATAGGCCAGACAGGCTTCTGTCAAGCATGGCATGAGCTAGGAATAGCACATTCTGTATATGGGCAGAGGATTAGGACTTGATGACTCTCATTTCCAAGAGCCTCTGGCTAGTATGATGCTGGTTTTTGGATGGTATGATCTGTCTTTACTGTTTATTCCTTAGGCTTTTGATAATAATAAATACCAGTGCAATTTTCCAAGTGATATTTGTTATGCCTGGCTTCCTCAAGAAAGTGACAGTAGTTCTCATACATTAATGATGCAAGGAAAATTAGAAAGCCTGAAAATGTATATTAGGTGAACTACTGTCATCACACATTAGATGGTTCATGAGAATTGGGCAAAGTTTAGACCTCAGAAAAAGAAAAAAGCATCTGAGTACTACAGATTCACAGGTCAGGTAGAAAATGTTGTGCATTTAATTAATACCCAGCTGTTGGAACTGGCCATGGTTAGATGAATTAAAGACCATGGCACTAAAACTATCTTTTTAAGCTCTCAACATGTTTTAGTACAATCATTCTATCAATGTCTTTTAGTTGCAGTTATTCCTATCACAATGTTTCTCTGTGCTACGTGAACTCTGTGGCTGGTCTTGAAATGTTTTTTGAATAAATGCCAATTTAACACATTTCATCATTATTATTTCCATCATTGTAAGTTCTAGCACGAAAGTCACATGCAGAGCTGCTGTTATTGTTTTCAAGCTTTTTTTCCCCATAATTTGTCAAATGTGGCCTGATTTTGAAAACAAGCTGAATGTCATACACAACCTCTAAGGGTTGAAAACTCCTTCTAGACATTCAGTTGCGTCCTACGGAACATGGCTTAGCCAGCAGCAGATTGATGTAGAAGCAAATTACTATAAATCATAGCATGCCCATTGAAGATGTTTATTGATAGCTGAGTAATTGTAAAACATCATCTCATCATCTAAGATTAGAATTAAACTCTAAAGATAATTTGGATAGTCTCCTAGAACTAAAAAAAAAAAAAGAAAAAGAGTAGGGACTCAAGGCACCTCGATTAGACATTGAGAATATCCATTATACATTTATAAAATAAATTCTTTATACCATGTGTAAAACAATTAAGGCATCCAGGATGAATTATAGCACAGTAGTACATATCATACTCATATTTAGCTCTACCCTGATTTACCGCCCTCCTAAAAACAATGTAGACTTTCTAGAATGTTTCATTTCTCCTTATACTTGTATGCTATCATTCCTGCATGTTTTTTCTCTCCTTCATTGCAACAAACTTCTTGCAGCCTAAGCATCAAGTGCTAACTACCTGAGGCAGAGCTTTTCAATCTCCTCAGTTATCAAGTTTTGTGGCTGCTCTCATATGAACTTCCCTATTGTGTGCACCCCAGATAATTTCTCTGAGTTTCAATGATTTATGTAAATAAGTCAGGTATTAAAATTAACCATCATTCATGTATTATTCTGTACATATACCTGCATAAATACATATTCCTAAGCCTAAAATACATCAGTTACTTCATTAATATAACTGACGGTACAACAGAGACCCATCACTCATTTTGAGCTCATTGATTTAGCATGCCTCAATTTAAAGTAATTATTTTTGCCCTTTCCAGTCTACCCTAGTATTATCTATTCATTCGAGATACCTTGTACATTTGCCAGTATTGGAAATGTGTACTTTTTCCATGTTATTCGTATTTGCTGCGTATACACCAGAAAAAGGCCTTCTCTGCTTTTTCTCTTCCCTTTCTTCCTCTACTGTGTTTTGACCCTGCCTCTTTACCTGTCACAGTTCTAGGACTTATGGAGTCTTCATCCCAGAAAACTAGACTAGATAAAAGCCCTGAGTAACCAAGTGTGATAAGACCCCTGATCCTGCTTTGAGCAGGTGTTTAAATGAGATGACTTCAAGAGATCTCTTCGAACCTGAGTTATCCTATGATGCTATGATCTGAGTCACTTTAATGCTTCATGCAAAGCAAGCCATCCTTTTCCAACTATAGCATTAAAGAGCACATGAGCTAAATGACAGTAGTAGCAGGGACTGGAGGAGGCCTCCTCTGTGGCATCTGCCAGATGGGCTCTCTGCACCTTGGGGAAGTGCAGTGTGATGTACAACTACATGGGGATACATGATGGCATTCTTGATCTCTCTTTGATAAAACTCCTGTCTCATTCAGGGCCCTACACAAAGAGGGTTCTCTGCACCCTTTTTGTCTTCCTATTATGCTGCATGTGACTCTATCCACAGTTCAAGGCCTCCTTTGGAGACAAAAAATATTGTCTAAGCTCAAGTTTTCCTGTGGTGCTCGCAAGTACACTATGTGCTAGAGACTGTGATGTAGCCTGAGAATAAGTCCTATATTTGCATTTCTATAGCATTCAACAACACACAGCATGGTAAAGGCAGACTTGAAGCAATTCTCAGGAACAAACATGTGCAGTATTCAACAATACATTGTGCTTTAACTCCCTCATAAGAGAGCCCTTTGGAATAAATTTATCTCCTATCCAAGAACAGAATACAGACATGTAAATTTTTGAATGAGCATAGACACAAATTATGTCTCCCACCATCCTGTGAGGCTCTGCTCTGCGCTGCCTACACAGAGGGAGAGAGGTGCCCTCCAGCTCTTCAACCCATACCACAGGCCTCTAGTATTCCTCAGTGTTTTCCAGGAGGCTGGCATGTCCTTTCCTCCTTGTCACCCTCTCATGCTACAGGAGAGCCATATCATCTGGGCATCGTGCTCTTTAGTCCCTTAGAAGACCCACCTCTTAATACACCACACAGACAAGATGGCTCCTTGCTTTGTTTTTCCTCAGATGTGAGCAGAAAATCAGAAGAGAAAAGGGAACCTAACAGAGGGAACCAATCCATCCAAACTTTGTTTTTACAGTTAAGAATTTTATATGTATCCTAGTGACTGCAGCTACTTTATCACAAAACACAATGCCTAAAAGTGTTTTTCTTAACTGTCACAGTTCAATTTCATTAGTTACCAGTACTCAGAAATCTCCAGGTAAATTTCTCTACTACAAAGCTGAAAATCTTCAATCATTGACATATATTGCAGCACAACTATTTTACAATTCCAAGGCTCTAACATTAAAATACTGGCCTATGGGACTTCAACATGAACATTTTTAAGACTGGCTGGAAACTCTGAGGGGAACAGAACTTTTACAACTAAAAAGGGTGTTAACAAACGATTATATTTATAATACTTTTTAACCAGCTTAGGAGTTGACTGTGCCAGAAGAACTATGCATCACAGCATATCTCTTGCCTTTGGCAAGAGAACTGGAACTTCTACATCAAAGAGTGAAACCTCAAAAGATTTGGTTATGCTTAGATAATGATCACCTTAGTAATTCAATGGTTGCTCCACTTCAAGGATGACCCTTTGTTCCATCTTTTTACTTTTTCAGAAGGTGAATTGAAAGAACTGCTTCCTCCACCTTTAGAAATGTCTACTGTTTGGGTTGGGGGTGGGGAGTTTGGCTGTTTGTTTTTTGATTTTTTTTTTTGCTTTGTTTTGTTTTTTAGAGTGAGAGAACAACTGATTAGTAACCTATTGATTTGCAGGTAAACCTGTATGAGATATATTTCCCAGAGCAGTTAGAATTTGCTTCAAGTAATTTGAACATCTGCACATCAGAAAGCAAATAAACCCTGAGTTAACATTTACTTGTGAAAATCAAAGCAAGCATTATACAAAACAGCACTCATTACCTTTTTCTACTTGGTAAGACAATATTATTTTGAAGAAATCATTTTGGGAGGAAGCAACTCTTCAAATGTCTGTTCATATCTACTTTATATAGTCATTTTTTCCATTAAGGTTAGTCTAACATAGTTCAAAAGTTTTAGTCTACTGTTAAATATTAGTTCTATAAAATGACATCAAACATACTTCAAAGCTATTGCTTTTACTGTGTTATTAATACAGTTCAGCTTCACAGGTTCTAGGTAAAGACACATTATGTCCAGTCTGTATATATGCCAACTCAGAAAGCCAAAAAATTATGTTTTTATCACAGGCTAGCACAAATCAATAGTTTTTCTTCTTTGATTATCATAATATTATATTAACATCTTCTAGTCAAAGAAAAACTACCATCTATCTAATACATGCTTAATAAACATGTAAAGTACCTATATTGCACGTGAACTATATATCATGTATGACTTCAGACATGGCTGTGTATTCTGCTTGTTAAAGTGATTCAGGGAATAGACTGGAAGATATTGTAAACATCTTTGTTACAATACATTGGTTGTCTTTTCATAAAAACTACAAGCACTTCTGTGTGAAGGGATGCAAAGACCCACCAGTGTGCATCACTGGAATCTTCTTCCAGGAAGACCCTGACTATTGTCAGAAAGATAGGAATTTGGGAAGTCTCTGGGTGCATGATGTGGGATGTAATCTCCTGCCCTCCCTCCAGTCAAAATTTAAAAGAAGGAAAATGTTTCTACATAGTCTCATGTTTTTCCACATTTCTGGTTGTATTGCTTAAAAAGAAATAAAAATAATTGACTAAGGATGGGGAGTGGGGATGTGGCTGCAAATCTTCACTGGATTTGATCCTGTCCACAAACTGAAATGGCCACCTCAGTCTGAAATCAGATGAAATATGAGTTTTTCCTGCTTAAACGGTATAAATTTTTGAAAAGTGCTTCCTGGGGATATTTCCTTAGAAACTCAATCAGATGTACTTAATCATTGAATCAGATGTACTTAATAAGGCTGAGAGAATTGAGTTTGTTCAGCCTGGAAAAGAGAAGGGTTAGGGGTGACCTACTTGTGGCCTTCCAGTACCTGAAGGGAACCTACAAGAAAGACAGAAACAGACCTTTTACAAGAGCAAGTAGTGACAGGACAAGGGGGAATGGATTCAAACTAAAAGAGTGTACATTTAGATTAGATATTAGGAAGTTCTTTGTTGTGAGATTGGTGAGGGACTTGAACAGGTTGTCCAGAGAAGTTGTGGATGCCCCATCCCCATAGGTGTTCAAGGCCAAGTCTGGATGAAGCTCTAACCAACCTGGTGTAGAGGAAGGTGTCCCTGCCCATGGCAGCAGGGTAGGAAACAGATGTTCTTTAAAGTCTCTTCCAATCCAAACCATTCTATGATCTGTGAAAAAATTATTTGTTTATAAATTGC
>VZTJ01001433.1:344011-447481 GCA_013397795.1 Orthonyx spaldingii
TGTGCAGGGGTTTAAAAGGGGCGAGAGAAAGGGGCAGTCTAAGGGGAGAAACAGGGGATTAAACCAATAGAGAAACAAAACATGATCGGGGAACATCCAATGGGGAAACAAAGGGGTGGAATACATTAATATAACCAATCAACAGAACACGATAACAGAACTTTCGAGCAACTGATGAATATTAAAATAACTGTGAAGGGGACGGGGGAGGAGATGGAACCTGACTGATGCTTATGAACGGCGGGAAACTATCAATGCCTGTCTTCCCCAACCCACTCAGACTCACTGCTCTGAGGGGAATAGTTTGACCATCTTGCTTCTTCATTACCACACCTGCAGAAGGCAGGTGTGGCAGATTGTCCATTGTTTCCTGTGACCACAGTCACTGACTGGGTCACTGCCACAATAAATTTTATTTAATTATTTGTAAATATGTTAACAAAAAAAGGCAATCTCCAGGTTTTTGTTTTCTTTCAAAGAAAAACTGAAACCCAGAACTGATCTGTGAGTGATGAAGTCTTACTACGTTTGCTATTGAACTTGTGTCCAGCTACTGAAAAAAACAGGGAAAAAAAATCTTTTATTTTCACATAACAGCAAATAGTCCAAGGGTTAGGAAACATTTGCAGAACCCAACAACCTTGCAAATAAGGACACAAGCCTGTAATGCAATTGAACAAAGAGTTCAATAATGTTGAAGATCCTTTGCCCAGGGTTATCAGATCTAATGAGCCAATAAATGCTGATAGATCAAAGCCTAGCTGGGCCAGAAAAGTCTAAGAAATTTCTGTAATGAAACAAGAGACATCCCTAGACTTATGCTACAGTTGCTGCTGATGTATCTAGCTCAAAATTTCAGCTAAATTCTATGTATAAGACAACCCCATAAAGAATCTGAACTAAGAAGAAAATAGCTGTTAAAATCTGATAAATGCAGATGGTTTAGGGTAACAGTATTTGGTTTGTATGGTTAAGCTTTGGTAGCGGGGTGGCTACAGGGATGGCTTCTGTGGGAAGCTGCCAGAAACTTCCTCCATATCCAGCAGAGCCAATCCTTGGCAGGTCCAAAGACAGAGGTGCTGCTGGTCAAGGCTGGGGGAATTAGAAATGGTGGTAACACCTCTGTGACAACAGATTTAAGAAGAAGATAAAAAAAATTGTCACACAATTGAAATTGCAAAGAGAGAAGACCAGAGTGAGAACATGCAAGATAAACAATCCTGCAGACACCAAGATCAGCGGAGAAGGAGAGGGAGGAGGTGCTCCAGGTGCCAGAGCTGAGATTCCCCTCCAGCTGGAGGTGAAGACCATGGAGAAGCATCTCTGCCCCTGCAGCCCACAGGGATGCAGAGATCCACCTGCAGTCTATGGAGGAACCCCATGCCAGAGCAGGCGGGTGCCTAGAGAAGGCCAGGATCCTGTGGGAAGCCTGTAAAGAGAGAAGCCCTGCTCCCATGCTGGAGCAGCCTGTCTGTGAAGAACTGCACCCCATGGAAGGGTGACTCATGCTGCAGCAGTTTTGGGAGCATTGTTGCCTGTGGGATGGACTTTCTGCTGCAGCAGTTTGCAGAGAGCTGTTGCTCATGATCTGGAGTCACATTGGAGAAGTTCATGGAGAACTGCCTCCCGTGGGACGAACCCCCAGATGCAGCAGTGGAATGACTCCTCTCCCTAAGCAGTGGGAGAAACAACATGTGATGACCTGATCATACTCCCCATTCCCTGTCTCCCTGTGCCACTGGGGGAGGACATAGAACTGGGAAGGAGTAAGGAGTAGGTGGAAGGTGTTTTTAAGGCTTTATTTTATTTCACATGAGCCTGCTCTGATTTTGTGAGTAATGAATTTAATTAATATCTCTAATTCAAGCCTATTTTGCCTGTATGGTATTTGGTGAGTGATCTCTCCTGGTTCTTAGCTCATGAACCCTTTGTTATCCATTCTCTCACCTGTCCAGCTGTAGAGGGGAGTGATAGAGAGGCTTTGATGGGTGCCTGTAATCCAGCCAGGGTCAATGCACTACAGTAACAAACAAACAAATTCATAAGAAGAAACTAAGTAACTTTTTTCTGCCTTGATTGTCTGTGGGCTGTTGATGAAGTGAGACTTTTCACTGTGATTCAAATGACAAGTTAGATTCCGTGGAGCAATTCCTTCTAATCTTATGATTTTAAATTTGTAGCTTAACTTCTCATCAACCCTCTCAAGATGTTCTTGTCCCCTACCCATATGCAAAAAGGCAGGAATTAAAAGTCATGTGTCTGATCAAACCCACAGAATGCTTCACACCCCTACATTATACATGTCCAGGTGGCACAATCAGCATGCGCAGCACAGGAGGATTGGTAGGAGTGACAGAAAAGATCATTTTCACACTTTCTCCTTTCAACCCAAACACCAAAGCAGTGCAGGTTACTGCAGGCTGCCTCCTCAAGGACTTGTGCATCTTCCCCCCCATTCCAGGAACTGCAGCAGTTCTGACACACCATCTTGCAAAATAGTTACTTAAGCTTGTTGTCAAGGTAAATGAAGAGCAAGCAGATGAATCACAGAAGGAATTAAAGTTACTTATATCTCTTATAACACTTATTTCTGTTCAGTAGTCATTGATATTCCTCTCCTTACATAACAAAATTAAGGTTGGTTCTTATTTAGGTATACAGCTATGTTTTATTTCAAGATATGACAGAGTAATTTGAATCAGTTTCCTAAAATTATTTTCTTATTTCCCAGGTGGAAGTAATTCAAGAAACTCTCCTACTTGGTTTTTAGCACGCACAATGTACATTTCTTTAGCTTTTCTTGAAGAAGGGAATTGAAAAATATCTTACATCCACTGGCATCCCTTGCTTGATATAATTGAACACTGTTTCACATGCACAACATATTCCATTTTTGCTCATCTTTTGGAATATATCAACAAAATTATTCATGTGTATAACAAATGCTAGGTACAGCTATCATCCAATTTCTTACACATATAAAAAGCAGAATTAGAAAAATAAAAAAACCAACACTAAACACCCCTAACTTTAAAGCATACTTTAACATTCTTGCCTCCTAGTCTGACAGTTTAGTCTCTCAAGACTACCACACTAGGGGTAAAATATTTCTTCTATTAAATCTGATACAAGGGGCAAAACAGAGTCCACTTCAGAATCCACTGCTATCCCTAACTGAAGTTTAAATACATACGTATAAACAAAAATTATCCCGAGACAGCAAACAGTAATACTTACACATGCCAAGAAACTAAACCTTCCTCTCATGTGTCCCTTTTTATTGAAAGGCAGCTTGTAGTAATTAGTCCTTGAAAATTACTAGTGTCAATCATTTGCTTTCAGCCAAAATTATTTTGGTAGGTAAGGTTATTCTAGTCCTATGGGGTCAAAAACAGCAGGTGAATATCATTTATTGAAAGAACATCCTGTCTCTGATCCTTGAAGAAAACCTTAAGGGGGTGAAAAAAACAACATCATTAAACAACATCATAAAAAATGTAGGAACCAAATGCAATGAGAACAGTTTTCCCTTATAAATTATTTTTTCTGGGACTCCTGAATATAAGTATGCTAAAGAAACAGTGTTTAATAAGGAAAACCTGGTCAACAACTTTTTTTTTAACTTATGTATTTAAGAAAGCTATTCCTATCTCTTTGTTATCAATCAGTAGAAGGAAGTGCCAATGACAGTTCCAGACGGCTGTTGATTCTCGACATGTATTCTATTGCATGAAGCCAAAGCAGGTCAGGAAAAAAAAGGAAAGGAAAAAAAAAAGGTCAGTAAAGAAAGAAGTAATTTTAGTACCTCTAATGTAATTTTCCACTGTGAAAATCTAAACTTGTCCCAATCAACACTTCACTTCTTCGAAAGAAAGCTGATGTTGGCAGACATTAATAAAAGGTCAACAGAAACCACAAATCCAGAAGAATCAAAGAGATTGCAGCCTGGAGTGAAGCAGGTCATGTGAAGATGAAAAAGCATAGGCTACCATAATTGTAGTTCCCACTCCTAGTTCTTCTCTAGTCCAAAGCAAGAAATAACTTTACTGATTGTGCCACTAGAGACTGCTTCTTTATCTCCACTGACTCAACTGCACAGTGCTATTCTCACCTGCTTAAAAGAGGAAAAACAACCTCATTCAACCAGCTTACATTTTATTGCAAAATCTAATAATAAGTAGACCTAAATATATGAGGAATGATGACAATTGCTTGTTTCAGTAGGCCTGAAAGAACAGTCTGGAGGATTCAATAAGGCACAAAACAGGAGAGCTTCTAAAACCAGCCGTGAGAAGTACTAGTCAGAGACTTAAATGGAATTTTTGTGAACTGAGTAGCCCAAGTTATCTTTTGCCATATCTTATCACAATAGATCTTATTTTCAAAACTGACTTTGGCTCTTATGTGCTTTTCTTAGACTCATGCATCTGTGAATATTTTGAAGATTATTTAAGTAGAAGTTTGAGAGTTTGATTTTCTGTTTTAAATATTTTCTTGATTAGTAAGTTTTAATATACGAGTAGTGGAAAAGTTGAATTTTGCATGACATCATTTCTGTAACTCCAAGATAGACAGGACTTATTTAAAGTTGCAAAGACTGTTATTTCATTTGGGAAAAGATAAATACCCACAAAAGTGCTGAGCTATCAAAACAATTCTGAGATACAAATTACATCCTGAGCTAATCATTCACATTCACTGCCAAAAGCATCTTCCTTCCTTGTTTGCTTACAGTATTAGAAATAGCAGCTGCTGTTGAAATCTCCCCTGGAGATTGTTAGGATCTCCATGAGGAAAAGCTTTGCACTGGAGGCCAATTTCAATAAATAACTGCAACTTTATTGTATGTGATAATTTTTTGACAACGATGCAAAAAGTTGGCACCTATTTTCATACACATCAGCTGACAGAAACCTAAGTGTGCTGTAACTACCCACCTGTGGAAGCAAACCCTTGTACCTTGTGCTTCTGCATTAATGGGAGGCTCCATGTCCCCTGCTCTCACAGCTTAGTACATAAGGTCCTCACTACAAGACATAAGGTGTTGGCTGTAAGACATTATCCTTACAGAAATATTGCTGAGGTCAAATATCCTTCTAGATGACTTTCAGAGACCTTTGATTCCCAGCAAAGTAAATGAGGATCTTTTAAATTCTGATCCATTTATGTGATTGCTTATAAATACATATTGCTTTTCCCAAGGCCACAAAAAGTGTGAAAATAGATTGCTGTGCAATGAACATAATCCTTGGACTGCAGGGGTTGAAGAAAAGATTTTTATTGCTGTAAGATTTTGAAACCAATTTTCACTCACTGAATTACATGGGAAATGCATTTTAGATGCATTAATAGCACAAAAAATAAAGAAAGTGCTGCGGTTTCCACTGAAGGCTGTTTTATGGTATCATAGTTGATCTCCTAACGTCAGACACTTGATCAACAGTTTTGGAAAATGCTGCTCATGTTTATTTTGGTGCAATTAAAGTCAGAGCTACTCTAATCATTGTTTTCTTTAAGCAGAACCTCCAAATAAATTTGTCTATGATAAATATTGGCAAAGAACAAAGTATTTCTGACCAGGCATCAGTAACAATAAGAAAAATCTATTTGTTTTATTTATTTAAACAATAAAATTAAAGGGTGTCCAATAGAACAGCTTGAAGAAGTGTGCTGTCTTTTAAAACCAAGTTATTCATGAAAGTCCCTTTACCTTCTCTATTGACTCTTATTTTCTTGTATTGGCAGGTTTCTTAAGACTAATGACCAGTTTAACATTTCTTGCACTACCGATCTAAAATTAATAATAGGACACAAAAAATCAGTGTTTCCAAAGTGTTCTCTATGGAAACCACACTGTATTCTAAGAACAGTTTATAGATTCATCAATTTTTAATGAAGTGAGTAATTATTAATATACTGGGTTTTTTTCCTTGCTTGTACCTTGATTATTACGTATTCTATCTGGTCATCAATTCTTAAATTAATGTATTGAGAAGAGGTAATAAAAATCTCTGAATTATGGAGTACATAGGAAAATGTAGCATACCAATACCACTATATAAAGGGGAAATATTCAACATGTGGAGAAACAGGAAATTTTCTACTTTTGCATTTATTCTTCAATAGTATATTTTCTAATACATAATAGAAAAAAAATACATCATTGTGAATATAATTATAGTGAAATATTTTTTTAAAAAACAAACATAATCAATTACCAAAACCTTGATATTAAAGCACTGGGGAATCTACCACAGGTAGGAGATGGAAAAAATAACTTTTCCTTCTCCATTTATGATATATTTTCTCTTACACAAGTCCAAATATTTCAATGAGATTGTGAGCATCTGAAACTTCTCTTAAGGTAGGACTTCAGTTCAGCTCAATTAGTGTTGCCCTCTTACGCCATGCATCTCATGAGGGAGAACAGAAGTGCCCTTCTGGGAATTAAGCTGTTCAGATCTCTGTCCATTGGCATTGAAAATTATCTACTCCACTTTCACTCTCCAAGTATGTTACTTGAGAAGTATAGTCACAGGAGTCAGGATCTGCTGAAGATAACTTAAGTGTTTTGTCTGGGTACTCTGTCTATACTGACTTAATGAAAATATTCACTTTTCATCAAGCACGATCCCTACTTAATTGTTAGCATAGTCTTCTCCATATTAATAACATCTTGTTTGAGTCTGCTGCTCGTCTCATATTAGTCAAAATCTGGATCAAAGCCAAATGAAGTTATTGGATTTACTCTGGTGTAAATCCAGTGTAAAAGAAATTACTGTTGCATGCAGATTGACTTGTCTTGCTTTTCAGATTTCTTTGCCCATGCATGTAAAGCAAACCACTTTATATGCTATTCAAAGACAAAAAGCTATCATGCAGAAATTGAAATTTGCATCCAATTTCTTTTTGCCCAGTAGATGTTGTGTCAAAGAAAGAAAAACATAAACAGGTGGTATTTCTTTTCAGATAGATCTTTTGAGCTATATATTCTTCTATGTCTGAAATTGTTTTTGCACCTAGTCCTCCATGTGTCACCTTACTGGAAATTTTAGCTATACCTTTGTTACAAACATAACACCTTATCATACAGAGCAATAGGTTAATTTCTGTGTTTTTGCAAGTTGTGCTTTCACAGTAAACAATGTCATCTGATACAAGAAATTAAAAGAAAATAGGTGCTACAAAGTTACACCAATACAGTAGTGTAATGTTCCTACAAAAGTTGCAGTTACATACCTTTTCCAGACCTGTTCAAACTATTTGAATTGATTTACTGACATTTTAAGGCAACAGAATTAGAAGTTGGGGAAAAAAAAAAAAGGGGGATGAAGGATTGACCTGCTTTTACTTTTCCGGTAGGTACTTCAGGCTTTCTAATCTCCTGCATAACTGTTTCACAAGAATCTGTACCTGTGAAGTCATGGGATTCAAGAAACCTGAAATAGTGTCTCTTTTCACATTCCACGTCATGACAGCCTATATATTTGTCTTATTAGTTATTTTGAAGGCAAGTATGCTACAGAACATGTAGTTTCCATAGACATTGTACTTTATTGTACATGACATGACATGATAAAAAAAAGTGGGATAAAGCAAGAGGACTGAGAAAAATAGCATTTTATATTTGATTTAATGAAAATATCCTTTCTTTTCAGCCTGGAGCAGATCTGCTGAAAATCAGAGATGATATATTATAAAACACAGAAGAAATTTTAGACTGCAAAAGAAGTTGGATGTTGTAAAAATAAAGAAACAAAAAGAAGAAAGAAGGAAGGAAGAAGTGAAGCTAACAAACCCTTACAGCTTGAAACTCAGAACTGAAAAATCCAAGAATTTCTATCCAAGTGTCAACTTCCACTAACTGGTTTTGCAAACTTATCTGTGCAAAACAGGTGATGCAACACTTAAGTAGCTCGTACAGTTGTTTAAACAATGTAAAGAGAAGGTTATTGATACCAAATGATGCTTCTGCAGACCATTTCCCTGATAGTAATGCTTGTTTATGCTATTGCACTGATTGTTCAATGCTACTCTTCCTCACTGCTATCAGGCTCTCAGCACTTAGGTAGTTCTTTCATATTGTCGTAGAAGATCATCAACACTACTGTGCAACTCTGCTGCTAATGAGGCCTGCTTCACATAAAACAAAATGAAGTTGTTTGTAGTCCAGATCAGTTCCTCTATTGAACTTCTCGTGCATCACCATGAAACAAACGAATTGAAAAACCCAACTGGGCTGAGAAGAACAGGGATGGCAGGGGAAGGGTGGTAACAGATGACTGACAAAGACGAGGAGACAGGTGTGAATTGCTTTAATCCAGAATCACTTCAAAGGAAATGGTTCTGCTCTCCTAGACTGCAAGAAATGGTAAACGACACAAAACCTCTGAAGCATAAGAAAAGGGAAAGTCAAGACTGGGGAGATCAGAGGCAGAGTGGATTTGTAAACAGAAATAGTAAGTTTTGTGAGGAGGTAAAGCAATCATATGAGTACAAAGCACTGTTCTTTCACAGTTCATCTGCTGCGTGTGACTCAGGGAGTGGAGCAAAATCTGCAGCAACTCTGCAGGAGTGTGGGATGAGTAAGCAGCTTATACAACTCACAGGAGCAGATGCAAATTAGAAGGTCTGCAGGACAAATAAAGAAATAACCAGTCAAAGATCATAACCATAAATCACAGAGCAAGCTAAGGATTATAGGGTGGCTAGAATTAAATTCAACACAATGTGTAAAGGCAATAAGGCAATAAGGCAAGGAAAATATAATTCCAGGAAGTGAGAAGAGAAGTGCTGAGCAACTTGCTGGATATTTATTCTTGACACTAAACAAGGGCACTAATGAGGCCATATTTGAAATGTCGCATTGATTTTCTGTCTGATTCATTATCCTATAGATAAATGTGACTTTATGGAAAGGGTACAGCTTTGGCAGGCAGCTGGCTACATACATATCTGTGAAGTAAACAAGACCAGGAAAGGGGCTGTAGCCTATCATGTGAATATCCACACTTTAACCCTTCTCTTGCTTTCTGGGCACTGTACTGTCCAGGAGTTCAGCTCACTAATTAAGGCCTAGCCTGACATATCATGGCTTGGGACTTTGACTCTGTTTCACTGAGAAAAACTGGTACAAACCTGTGAGAGAGTCCATAAATTAAAACAATGCAGAAGCGAAAAGCAAAAATGTGGAAGTGAAATTGTTAAGGTGGTGATGCTCATTGCCCCTTCTGAGGATCCATTTCAGCTTCCACCCATGCCAATTTATTTACTTTCTCCCAGTCTACATCCATCCCTGCTTTCCTGGGCAGCCTTCTAACTATGTACAAGTTCCTTTCTGGGATCCCAGATTCCCGAGGGCCCTTTACAAACCTTGCAAACATCTCCATAGGAAGCCTGGAGTTAGCCTTCATGCAGCAAAAGTGAAGTATTGCTTTACATCCACGTTGTGAATACATGTACTGGCATAAATTCCTGAACTACTGATCACATAGTCAAAAATAACTAACTGCAAAATGTATGGATAGGCTTTCAGAGTCAGGAACAGTTTTGGACCAATACCTTTTAAAGAATGTGTCATGGTCTTTTTAAGGCAGTTCTGTGTCTGCACTAGGTATAAGAAGCTTGACAGGAACTAACTAGAGAAACTTTGCAATTGTATTAAATGAAATACCATAATAACTATATATGCTTTATGATCCAGACACATAAAGAAAGGACACATCAAATTTTATGAATGGACTTATTAAAATAACAGTTCTCTCTTCAATATATATACATGAGTAATATTTCATATATATAATTATTTTCAGAAAAAAGAAAAAACAAACTATGTTTCGAAAATGAGAGGGTTTGTGTGATAGCACTGTTATATAGATCTTAAGTGAGTGACATGGACTAGCTGTAGCAAAACTGAAATATATAAAACATTTGTCCATGGACCATTCAACAGTGGACAGGTGTTTTTTAAATGGCTTATGACACTGAAGATAGGAATAATATGGAGGGAGGGGGCGGGGGAAACTGGAAAATAAGCCTGAAATCACACTCTGGAAAGTCCGCTTAGAAATTTCTTGAGCACAAAATAAAGACCAATTAGCTCTTATGAAAAATGCTTTCATGAAGGAAATTATACATTTCAGATAAATTCTAATTAAATTCTCCTTACACGTGCATTAACTAATGCTCTGTACCAGGTAAATATTACCTAACTATACAAAGAAATAAAGGAATATAAGGAATATAATACAGCAATATAAAGAAAATATATTCTGATTATCCCATGTCTGAAATGGTTGGTTTTCTATGGTTTTCCCTGAATTGTGGATCTGAGTGATCCATATGTGAATGGCATATAACTTTTGTTAGTGGGAGATGAATTGAGTTTCTTTAATAAGAACATCAGTGATTTCTAGGAAAGAAAAGCTAATGCAGAAAAGTCTTAGAAAAAATTGAGATTTCCGTCTTTTACTACACAACAGCTCCTCCAGTAATTTCATGTCAATCTTGTTAATCCTTGACAAGCTGACAAACCATGAAATTCAGCATTATTACCATGATAAAGCTGTGAAATCCTTCATCTGCTACCAAAATCTATACAAGCCTGTGTAAGGAAGAGTATTAGAGTAGTAGAGAGTTATTTGAAACCCTGCCAGATTATTTCCTGCATGCATAAATAAGAGAAGACCAAGTTTATTCATAACATCTGCCCAAAGGGTGTGTCACAAGGTCCCTGCACATAGCTTTTAGCAAACTTTCTTTATGGCCCTCACAGATGATGGTAGGCAAACTGATTATTTCAGTCAAGCACAACCTGAGGTTTCTAGATCAAATGAAACATTTGAAGCTGCCATCCACCTCCTTGGCCCCAATGTGTTTAACATTGCCAACATATCTGGCCTATATATCCACAATTTTTGTGGGTACAGCTCAAAAATAATCTATAAAATAATTTCTGGTAATTAGTTACAATGCAAATTATATTACCTGCGTACAACACTTTTCCAAGGAGAACCTCAATTTCCAGCTCCCTGCTTCAGCCTCCACAGCATCAGAAGCAGGGGGTGGTGTGGACTATGTGATGACTCACTCCCACCACCTGTGCTTCTAAATAGGGTCACTGCATAGAAGTAAAAAGGAATGGAAGAGTGTAATGCAGCACCAACTCCCAATCTTAATTTCCTTTAAATTCTTACAGTTAAATTTGGTGGAAAAGGGAAAGAATCTCCTAAAGGAAGAGAAAAAAAACTCTACTAAAAAATATGTGATTCTATGCAGGAGATTTATATAGAAAGACATTTCTAAAATAAAACATTTCAGCCAGTTTTTCTCAAGAATGAAAGACCTGACTCAACTTTTGTAGTTCTTTCTTCTTAACATGAGAAATCCTACATATGGGCTAGTTCTTATGCAAGATTTTCTTTGAAACTAACAAATTCTGAAAGCTTTGTGACCTTTCTGCAGAAGTTTGATTTTTCACCTATGACATTCATAAGCAAGTGCAGGCTTCTGTTCCGAAAGAGATGTAATTAAAGATGGCTGTTGTGGTTCAGCCCCAGCCAGCAACCAAGTACCACATAGCCTCTCACCCACTCCCCCACCAGCAGGATCAGAAGAGGAAAAGTGTTAGAACTCGTGAGTTGAGATAAAGACAGTTTAATAGGGAAAGAAACAGCCACACAAGCAAGCAAAGCAAAACAAGGAATTAATTCACTGCTTCCCATGGGCAGCCAGGTGTTCAACCATCTCCAGGAAAGCAGGGCTCCATCACACATAATGGTGACTTGGTAAAATAAATGCTATAACTCTGACTGTCCCTCTCACACCCTTACTTTATATACTAAGCATGATGTCATATGGTATGGAATATCCTTTGGGCCAGTTGGGGTCAGCTGTCCCAGTGTGTATCCTCCCAATTCCCCAGGTGCCCCAAACTCCCTTGCCAACGTGGCCATATGAAAAGCAGAAAATACTTTGGCTCTGTGTAAGCCCTGCTCAGCAATTAAAAAAAAAATCCCTGAACTATCAACACGGTTTCCAGCACAAATACAAAACACAGCCACAAACTGGCCACTGTGAAGAAAACTCTACCCCAGCCAAAACCTGCACAATGGCCGTAGGGATTATTAGCTTTTTTATCTTAAAATAATAGGTATCATGGATTGTTTTTCAGAAAGGATACAGTGGTTCTTTGTCAGGTAATGGTGGCATAATTCATTAATGTGTACAAGAGGGTTTATATCTTCACTTGCAATATGCTGAAGGGCTATGAAGAAGTATTACTAAGCATTTTACAACAGCCACAAGTCACGTAAACATTTAGGATCACAAGCTGAACTACCAGGACATAAGTTTTATCTGGTAGAAATAAAAACACCACCTGGCTCTTCCTCACTGCTAAATACATTGCAGCAATAGACATATCATAAGATATCTGACAAATTCATTTATAAAGCTTTGAACTTATTGCTTGGTGTACTTTATTTCATTATGGAGTGGTTTAAAGGCATATGATTAACATACATAACAGAAACATCTGAATTATTACTTTAATTTGATCAAGAACAATACAGAGGTTTAACATTTCCTGGTCTAAATTGAAATATTGATTTAATAGCAAAGTCTTGCCCCAGTTTAAGACTAGGCAATCCTCAGACTAGCTTGTGATTCTCTGCCTGCCTGCAACAACCTTCCCCACTCCCTTATGAACTACCACCAGCCTCTCTCATTTATCTAACTCCATTAATGACCCCAAAAGAGGTCACTGATCCCAAACTGACTGCCACCCTTTGGGCCCCAGACAGTACTCTCCAGCTCCCCCAAGATCATTAGATTGGCTAGTGTTAGAAATGAGGAATCTACTAACTACCGCATGTGCAATTCCCTGTTTGCCAAGGCATGCCCTGTTCAGTGTGAGTGTGAGTGACTTGCAGCAATAAAAGGCCCATAACTAATAGGTTTTCCTAAAATAAAAAAAAAAAAAGAAAAAGGAACATCTAAGTATCTCATCTAGTCATTAAATTAGAGAAAGGGAGGTTGTTGGGGTTTGGAATCCTTCTTTTTGTTTCTCTTATCTTAGGGAATTTTTGCCCATACGTTGCTGAGACACCATAACAACTGGGTGCTTAGGAAAAACAATAGAAAGACCAGTGGAGTAAAAAAACTTGTAAGTAGCTATTCCCTTATTTGGACATTCCCTCTTGAAGGAGGCAGAGATCTCGGGACAGCTGGGCTGGGAAAAAGGAAGGGGAGCAGTAGCTCGCCCTCTTTGCCTCTCGGCATTCAGAAGAGAGGGAAGCTGCCGTTGCTTGTCACCACTGTGGAGTTTTCCTGGCTCCTGCTGCCTGCCTGCCTCTCCCGGAGCCAGCCCCTGCCAGCCGTGGCTTGGGAGTCGGGCTGCCCTGCCCTGCCCAGCCCTGCCGGACCCCTGCTGCAGCTTCGGGGTTTTTGCCTACAAGAAGTCCAGGCTCCATCCCTGCTGGGGCCGCGCCTGCCATCACTGCCAGGGAGAGACAGCCGAGACCTGCGCTACAGCGCCCCCTGCAGCCGAGGAGGAGCCATCGCACCCGTCCTGCCCAATTGCTAACAGGGAGCAAGAAGAGACTGGACTGGGGGTTTGCTCTGTTCTTGTTTGTTGTGGTTGCCATTGTTGTTGTTTGTCTGTCTTTATATATATATAAGTAAAGAACTGTTATTCCTTTTCCCAAAACATTGCCTGAAAGCCCCTTTAATTTCAAAATTATACTAATTCGGAGGGAAGGGGATTACATTTCCTATTCCTAGGGAGGCTTCTGCCTTCCTTAGCAGACACCTGTCTTCAAACTAGGACAGAGGTGGAGGGGATGGAATCCTAACTATTGTTCTTCCTTAATTCAATTTAGACATCCACGTGATTTATTCATATCAAACCAACTGGACAAAACTAATGTCATATTCCTGAAATTAAGATACTACACAAATGTACCTCTTATTTAACTATTGCTGAAAAAATTGCTATGACATTTTATAACTATAAACTATGTGATTTCAGTATCTACTTGCTGGTATCAATCTTAGATATCTCTAAGCCCAAGATGCTGGTGGTGTTGAGAACATTAGCTTTAACAGGAAAACACTAAATATTTTTTGACAATTAATATTTTACAAATATGGGCAGATACTTAGATTAACGTTTTTTTAGTTTAATTTAATAATAATAGCCCAAATTCTGAACCAAGCACATTTCCACAGCTCCAAGTGATTAAAATTAGTCATGCAATGCCAGAAGGACTAATTTATCAGTACAACTACTTCAGCCATACTAGAACAGCTAATGTTTTTTTTTAATATGCTATTGCTGTTATAAAAATGCAAGCTACTCATTAACTGTCTGTAAAAATTTTTATGGATTTATTGCTTAATTAGGTTTGTACCTTTATTTGACAGGGGTTATTAAATACAGCATATATTCCTCTCAATTCCATGTAACAGTTCAAGCCAGTTTTCATGGGAGTCGACATTAAAGCAGAATTCATGGAAAAATAAAATCTCTTAATTGACTACAAGAAGTCTATTTTTATGGCATATTGTAACAAATAGCAATTTATTTACATTTTTTCAAATTTTTTTCTTTTTTTTGATTAAAAAAAGTTATTTCTCTAAACACTAAATGATGATTTTTCTCCCTCAAACACCCATATGCTCCTTCTCTGTGATGCTGTGCTAAGTAGCAATGTTGAATTTATGGTACTCTCCACAGAGAAAGACAGTGGGCACCATGTGTGTAACAGTCCCATTTCTCTTATACCCACAGAAGATGTGGATGCCCCATCCCTGGAAGTGTTCAAGGCCAGGTTGGATGGGGCTTTGAGAAACCTGGTCAAGTGAAAGGTCTTCCTGCCCATGGCAGGTGAGCTGGAACTGGGTGATCTTTAAGGTCCCTTCCAAATCAAACCATTCTATAATTTCATGATTCTTCAGGGAGAAGCAGAAAGGGAACACTCTTTATCAGCTGATGTCTAATCCAACCTCTGATTTCAGAGGCTAGCCCTTATGGCCCAAAATAAATATTCTCTCAAATATATACAAAGAGGAGAGAGAATCAACCAGACAAATATCTGGAGGAAAGCAAAACTATCTCTAATTAGTTGTGCTTTTTTTTTTTCTTGTATGAAATTTAACTATGTCTTGATAATTGAACATCCAGCAGAATTAATAGTTAGACATTGAGCCCAATTCTGCTTGTCATGCTCAACATGTATTGCTACACTGAAGCAAATGGTGCATATTTGACCTCCAGTGATGGCAGTCGTGTCCCACCTGGGCAAATTACCACTTGCCACGTGGGACTGGGTTCTGTTATTCAGTCTGTCCAAAGAGCCTGTAGCTAGTTTAGTGTCAGCCCAGTGTATTGCCTTGGGAGGGTTGCTGGCATTTCTCACTCAGCAGACATGCCTGCAATGTGAGCAGGCACGAGACAGAGGTCTCATAAGCATTTCCAAGTCTCATGGAATTATCCTAGCCAACATGATATTTCTGGCTGGTAAAACAGTGTGTTTCTCACATGAATTTTATTGACCGTGGCATGTAGAAGGAGAAATACAGATAATAAAGTTACTGAGGATATGAAAACTATGAGGCAGAAACACAAGGATTAATGACAAACTGGCAAGTCTTCAAAGTGCTCTGAGGTCTCTGGTGCTTAGAATGAAATCCAATCCTGCTGAGGGCACAACAAAATGCTTATGCCTCACTGCAACTTTGGTTAGAAAGCTTAAAACAGCTTCTTATGCTTCCCTTAGCATGGGCATGAATTTCCAACTTCAGTGCATAGTCTGAAAAGACTTTTTTTTTTTTTTAAGATGAGCAAGAAAAAAGAACTAAAGAAACAAATTTAAATAATTTTGCACTTTAAAAAACCCACTGAAAGTGCTTTGAAATTTCCAGCCTAAAAGAAAAGGCTTATGTAAAGCCAACAGAAGTAGTGAGCAGTTTTAGGGCAAAACAAATATGCAGTTTTCAACACGTATCTTATATTTAGGAATAGGAATAGCTGAAAAGAGGAATGAATTGTCATAACTACACCAAACAAATATTTGTGGGTGTATAAAATAAGGTAATAAGGATGAAAACTCATCAAATTTCAAAAAGATTTTTTTTTTAATTTCTTTATTTAGAGAGAAGTCCTTGGGAAGCAGAAACATTAAGAAAACTGCCATTGATGTGCAAATTTTGGGGCCTTGCAAAGCACTAGGGAAGCAAGAATGTAGCAAGTCATACATTTCACCTCAAAAACTGTAAGCAAATGGAAAGATTAATAAAAACTTGCAGGCAACAATAATTTCAGAAGAACCTACAAGTGGCTAACAATAGCAAACTCACCTACAACAGGACAAAATATTTCCATTATCATTCTAATGGACTGGGTGTTATAAATTGGTATTTGACTGAAATTGTGACTCTAGGCTAGACTGTCTCTCCCCTTGGAAACCAGGTTCAGTGAAATACTTTCACTACTCTATTGGTAACATTTTTCCAAATGTAATCCTGACATTTGTATGCAATTGTATGTAATATGACAACAGCCTGTTAAGGTCTGTGCTGCATTTCTGTCTCCACATGGAAAGGAACCTGGAATTATAAATGCAAAGACCTGGCTGTTTTACACCCTTGTAAGATCCCCTCTTAAATGCTTCTAGTTCTCTTCTACCACTGTACATAGCAGGCAAGATATTTTTTTCTCCCCCATCCCAGCCACTGTTCCCTCCATGCCTGCTATACTCTGTTTTCTCTTATCCACCTCTGACACAGACAAGAAAGCATAAAGAAAGGAGAGATGTTGGCCAACACATGGACTGCAGCGTCCCGGTGTGCACATGGGGCTTAGGGACAGAGATTATCACCTATCGTCTCTCCTTTGACATGAGATCTGCTGTAACATAAACTGTTATTTGCATTTAGTGAGCTTAATCTAGCATTATTAGTGTGAATTTACTGCTATGAATATTGGTAGTCATGAAAGTATGAAGGTGTTGCAGAAAAAAATAAGTCACATTAATATAAAGATGGTACAAAACAGCAAAAGCCAAGAGTTGCTACTCCTAAAGGGAACTAACAGACACTTTGATTTTATCAGTACTTTTTTCCCACTTTTTTATAATTTTGTGTGGAGCCCTTTCAAGATACAATAGATGTCAGAGCCCAAAAATCCACCTTGTCAGCTATGGTTACATGTCTGAAAATAAATTTCCAAATGCATTTTTTTCTTAGTATTTCAGTTTCATTAGAAATCTTGAATTTGGCAATGTTATTTGATAATTATAAAGGTTTTTACGCAGGGATGATTAAGTTTTGGCCTATATAAGCACATTAGAAAGAAATCATACCTGGAGCTTTCCTCTGTCAGAAGTGTCCACTGATAGGGTATGGACTTGTAAGTCTATATCCATAGGGCAGGATTGCATCAAGGCTAGCATCCTAATAAAATAAGATTTTAAAATTTTAAAAGGCAAACATCTTTAAAGAGAGAAAGGTAGCAAATGTTAAATAGATGGAGTACTCATTCAAACATAGAAACACTGAACAATTTTCAAACCACATCATAGTTGCTTATGAAGTCTTCCCTCATGTTATTTGCAGCACAGAGGGGAAAAATATATATATGGGAATAATTAATGAAATTAGCACGTCCATTAGCAATGTCCATGAGCAACTATTATTCCTTAGGACCTGTTTGTTGGTACATACATAACATCATTTTTATTTTTAATTTGCAGATTGACAGTTTTATATGGCATCTGCTCATCACAGTTTCTCAGGTAGATATATAAAATGTGTAATAGTACTTCTAGTTCTTGACTGGACAAATGTAATTATAAAGCTAATGAAACACTGATTCCTTTAAATGGAGAAAACTGATAAATGTCAGTAGAAACTGAAAAAAAATGAAAATATGTCTCTTTCCCATTGTGCTCATGGCTTGAAGCTAGATTCCTTGAAAAATTAGACTACTGGAAAATTTATTGACTAACCTAGTGTTTTAAATTTAATTTTTTCTCATCATATTCATATAAAGTATTTCTTCACATCTTAACAGCAGTAATGAAGCTAGGTGCTTGTGTGACTTATCTGGCTGTCTAAACTCTGGCATAGAGTACAAGGTCTTTGGAGCTCTTGTGGTCTTCATGTTTTATATTTTTTCAGTATACATAAGTTTAAAATAAAATATCAATTACACATGAAAGTTTAAAACTTGCCCTCTATGATCTTATCATTGTTCTAAATTTATTGAAAGGCACATATAAATTTGGAACAAATATACCTAAAGCACATGGAACATTTTTGTGAATTCTCCCAGAGCAGTTTTTATGTTAGGAGCTCAACACTGATTTATTCTTTCAAAGATACCCTTTCTGACCTGTCAGACCCCAGCATTCTGCTTTCAAAACTCCCTCAGGATCTATGCTACACACTTGACCTGGCTTATCTGGGAACCCATAATCTTTTATGCTCAACTCCTAGAGCTCTTCAAGCCAGAAGGGACCTCTCTGGCTGTTTCATCTGTCTGCCCACATAACACAATCACAGAAGACTCCACCCATAATTTCTGCCTTAAGCCCATCACTTTCATCTGAATGGTAGCTTCTCTTTTATAGAAGTCACATAATCCTGAAAGCCAAAATAGAATGTAGAAGCCGGCATTTGTCAATGATGGTTATAGTTCCCAGCTCCCTTACGCCTCGGGCAAATTATTTAGTCAGAGGATCCCAGCACTGCAGCTGTTCTCTAGGAACAACTTTATTTTCTGTCACATACTACAAAATCTGGAATTTGCTGCTCCTTATCTCTCACTGCTTGAATACTTTCTACTGGATACATTTCAATTCATCTCACAGCAGGCAATAAACGCCTCTGTACCTCTTTGTACCTTTTGAATCCACCTCTCATGGTGGGTTCTCCATATTGTGGTAGGAAGTAATGTATAAAAAGAACCTTCTTTTCACAATACCCAGCATGTAGTTACAGGACACAAAGCTTCTCCTGATCTTCAAACACTCCCTTCAGACTCAGGGTGGGAAGGGTTGTGTAACTAGCAGGGGTGACCAGTGTATTTATGTGGTGTATCTCCACACAGTATGATTATGGGGCTACTTTTTGTTTTGCTGGCTGGCAGGAGCCTTTGCTTTGCCTTATGAAGCATCTCAGAATGACTGAAAAGAGTGATGCCACCAGAGAAAGGAGCTGGAACAGCAGTAAGGCAAGTGTAGCTGATTCATCTATACTGTAAAGTAGCTGCTGCTGCTGCAAGAGAAGAGAGGTTTTACTCTACCATGTACTGAGTGCTCTAGCTATTATCCCAGGTTACTTTTAGACATGTTAAACATCACCACAGCCTTCAAAAGGATAATTACTGTACTAAAACTTCACCTTCCTCTTTTTTCCACTCATGAGTTTCTCTATATGATTATGCCATTTAGCATTTGACCCATTTAGAAACTAAGGGTACATATCTTTGTTGTGTAACAAGAACAGAGAGAACACAGAGCAGTCTAGAGAAGATTTTATACTTGCAAGAATGTGAGCACATGCAAGCCTGGTAATGTGAATCTTATTTACCCCACAAGTTGGGGTTATCTCACAGCTTTTCTGCACTATTTTCTACAGACACACCTGTGACCCCACATCACCCCTACAGACTTGTATAGTATCAAAGACAATATTGTGTAAAACATTTCTCTTTTGTGCTTTGTGAGTTTGTGCTTCTATTAGGTGTCATGCACAAATTTTCCTTCTAGAAAGGATAATCATTGTGTATAAGTGTAATTGTATCATAAATTTCACCTATTGTGTCGGGTACTAAGGCCATCTGTAATTCATAAAACTGTACAAGATTCAACCTGGAAGCAAGACCTTCCTGTACTATGTTCCTTAAATGTATCTAACAAATTCCTGTCTCTAAAGAGCTCATAGATAAAAGAAGTTATAAATCTAAAGACAGCAGGAATAAGAGGTATAAAGTAGAGAACCATCAGGTAAAACAGTGAAGTGTGCTTGAAATATGCTCAGATGTAGATATATTAGGTGTCACCAATTATTTAATTTCAAAATATTTCTAAGTTTTTTCGATTAAATGGTCTATATTTTTAAAGAATGTTTATTGTTGGGTGTTAAAAATCTGTAAGAAGCAAAAAAAATAATGTCATCTACAAGATAAGCTCTTTTATGCCTCATTAAAGGAAAGGTAGGTGAACATATAAGTGTAGGAGATACATCTATTTTATTCTATGCCTTAGAAAGATTATTTGATAAGTTATACAACCAGGAAAACCATATCTTAGTATTTACACTGCCTGTTATAAGTACAGCATTGGTATCATCATTCCTTGCTTACAGTTGTTCCCATGTTTACACAGTTCATTGTGATATTCTGAACAACCTCAAAAAGCAATCTGAAGACCTTAAAAAAACACACATCAGAGTCAAGGAAATTATGAAAACATTTCCTGATTGTGTTTTGGGGGCTTGGATGCTATTTTTCTGCAGGAGAAATTATCTGCTTTTTCTCAGATATGTAATGAGCAGATTCACAGTAAGAATAAGATAAAAATCTTTCTAATCTAACAACTAAAGAATACCCTTGATAATAACTGAACAACTGTTAATGAATTCATTAGCATAGAACAAAAGGAAATAATAGCCTCATTTAGCAATTTCACACATTATTTCTATGCAGTTTCAGCAACCTTTTAACATGTGTGAAAATGAAAATAAGCAAATCTTGGATTTTAAGTTATATATTAATAATCCACATTGCATCAAAAAATATTAAAATACAACTTTTTCAAAGATGCATCCAGCTAGTTTCTAGGTGTGTTACTGAATAAATCAATAGTGATGGAAGAAGAGTCCCAAAGAGCCCAACACTGGCATTTGGAATGCATTTTTTTAAAATCTGGTTTTGTATTTGAAATTTTTTTTAGGCGATGACATGGATAGTATCTAAGGGGGGTTTTAGATGTAAAAATAAGGCCCTCTTGCAGTTAGAACAGAGAATGGTGTAATGGTATTTCTCTGAAGGGAATCAGGCAGTCTAGGCCAAATAATGCTGTGTTATGTGGATACTACTCACTCATGCAGGTTAATGTAAGCAGAGAGCTACAGAATCCTATTTCACTCATTTCACGTAGCAATGAAGTATGAGTGGAAAGTTCTACCATTTGTACTACACAGCAAATGCATTTCACCTCCACTTGCTTTGTTTATCTTTCTCAAATTCTGTCACACGTTCCATTTTTCTTTCAAGGGAGTATTTATGAGAGGTAGGATCCCAGTTATCTTGAATAGCACATGAAAGTTCTTTTCATTTTAAATGTCTTGAGATGTGCCATTTTGTTGATGTTATTAAGGAAGTCCAAGTTTGTTCCTGATGATGTTATTAGCAGCATCCCATCAGTAGACACAATTATTTGTGATCTTTCCCCAGCCCTCAAGCAGGGAGGATCAATGTCAGGACTTTTCTAAATGCAGAAGCCAACCACTATGATCAATAAAGAAATAAAAAAAATTGACTGCTTGTGAATGGCACATCTGAGCAATCTATGCCAAGGTTTAGAAGGTAAATAGAAGATAAAGTAGCAGGATTATGACAAGGAAGACCAGAAAATGTTTACACTTCACCTTTTACTCTGCTTCATGAGCTATAAAAGGTCAGCAGCCTGTTTACATGAGGGAAGCACTTGTATTTTGTGGGTATCTATGAAATGTTGCAGACACTTAAAGTTTCTTTTTCTTATCAGTAAGCTGCTATTTTTCTTCTCCAATAAAGGACAAAATATCTGAAAATTTAGATTTAATTAGAATTTAAACTCTAGGGGAAAACATGCTTCTCCTTTTGAATATGTGCTAATTAGGGTTGACATTTCAGCAGAAATTACAAATGTTTTTATATATGCACATATATATACATATAAAATATACACATATGCACTCCAGACACAGGCGCTTTGCAAATCAAATGATACTGTCATACAAGTATTCACAGATGTACATGACTTTGCTTTGCCCAACAGAGAATATTATAGAGATAAAGGTGTAAAGAGTGAAAGAGTGTATGTAGTCACCTGGCAACCAACATTCCTCTATTGTTCCAGTAATTCAAAGGTTAAAAAATACCAAAAATTTGGGTTTTCCTCCAGAGGTAGCAGTACCATTGGCCTGTCTTGAGTGCAGAAGCTTTGCAACACAGGGAAGTTGTAAAGGATGTATTCACTCTTCCAGAGAGTTACAAAGGTCAAAGATATAGTAACTTCATCTGAATCAACCAGTAGTTAGGAAATGTGATCTCAGACCTACCTTAAGTGAAGCAAGCTGCAATTTATAAAACTACCTATGCTCCACTGAGGTGTGTGCTTGTATGTAACAAGCAAATTATAGAATTAAGCTACACACATGATGTTTTTCCTAATAATATAACTGTTGTCCTCTCTACTCTCTGGTGACCGGTGACAGGACCCAAGGGAATGGCATGAAACTGTGTCAGTGGAGGTTTAGATTGGATATCAGAGAAAGGTTTTTCACCCAGAGGGTGATTGAGCACTGGAACAGTCTCCCCAGGGAAGTGGTCACAGCACCAACCTGACAGATTCAAGTGTTTGGACAATGCTCTCAGGCACAGGGAGCGATTCTTGGGGTGTCCTGTTCGGGGCTAAGAGTCATACTTTAATGATCCTTGTCAGTCCCTTCCAACTCAGGATATTCCATGATTCTATGGTTCTGTGAACTGTGTCCATTTCATGAATCCCTGTTTTTTCCTATGTTGGACTGGTATATGAAAGATTCTAATAAAAAAGTTTCCATAGGAAAGTATTAGTCTTTTATAACCTTTCATAATCCTAAATTGTGTTTCAGAAGTGATTATTCTGAAAGGCAAGTTTGTATGAGGAAACCAAACTTTTACCACATTTAACCTTAGAATAAGAAATGTGAAGGGTGGAAACAAGAAAATTTACTATGACATTCTACTCCTACAGAAATGAACACTGGTTTTACCTCTGACAATGCAAGAGAAAATTCAGATTACTTTCACTGGCTTTGGAAAACCTCACCCAAAATGCAGATTCCTGTAAAACAAACCAGCAGTCAAATAAGTGACAAGATATCAATTCCCTTTTACCACTGAAAGACTTCAATACAATTTTGAAGCAAAGTGCTACTGATGAATCAGGCAGATTAATTATACGTGTGTGTACACACTGAATTTATCACCTAGACAAAAAGAACGAACAAATTACTTGAAGCACATACATTTGCTTTGTATCTGTGTGAAATACCAGTGTTCATGAAGCTAAAATTTTGGATGTAAGCTGCCAGAATTCTTCACATAAATTATTCATATCTGATAATTTCACTGGCTCCGATTCCAAGAACAAATGACACACTTGAAACACGCTGCAACATAATATGAGCCAAAAGCGTGATGCTTCCAGCAACAAAATCACTGATGGTCTTCTAAACACTGTTTGGCTAGACCCTTAATGCCATTCCCACCAGTACTTCCTCTGAGACGGGATGATGCCAGCTTTGACTGGACAGGTCACCTGGCTGGCGACAAATCACGGCAGCTCAGCCCAATTTGTGAATTTGTATTCAACTGCATTTTTAGCAGCCTTGTCCAGAAGGCCAGTGCTGACATCCAATGTGTGCAATGAAGCAAAGGATAAATGGATGGTATGACCGGACTGAGTGACGAGTAGAGGTCAATTTGTACTGATGGACAGTATTTGTGCAGCCACTGGAAGCTTGTCTCTATCCCTCAGGGAATGGCAAGGGATGGCTGGAGGAGCAAAATTCGATTCTCAAAACCAAGTTCCTAGAAACAGTGAAAAGGTCAGTCTTTTCTTCCAGTAGCTAGTTTTTTTCTGTGTTTCCTACGGTCCTTAAGATTTCTGTTCAGAGTGTACTTCCAAACATTCCCGTAAGCAAAGCTTCTGATTTGATCACATCTCTTGCTGTCATTAGAAAGGACTGCCAGTTTGCAGCCACATCTTAGCAGAGGCCAAAAATGGGTGTTTGGCCAGTGGAAGGCCTGTTTACTACTATTTTCTAGCACAAAGCATACTTGAGGTTGTGAACAGAATCCTCTCTTAGCTTGTCATCTCTTCATCTCAGGAGAAATATAATCTTGGCGTCAGTAATAAAACTCACATTTATTCTAATGGAACTGTGATTTCACTGACTATGAGTGCTGAAAGTAACAGAAGTAAATACACCTTTCTAGGGTTTCCCATCAACTCATCAGTGCAGGAGGGTTAATCAGCTCAGATAAGTATTCAAATGGAACTGGCTGCCTAGCTGGATGAAATCTGAATGCTAATACTCTGCAGAAAAAAAAATAATAAGTTTATACACTTGTCTCTAGATTAAATTAGGTAAAATACTGTGATGAGGTGTTTTATAACAATTGAAACTCCACTCCTATGGGGTGCAAGGATAACAAAGATTGGTGAGGTGATTCAGCTGTACAGATACAAGTGATAAAGAAATTTAGGTGGAACGTATTTATTCCTCATTAGACCACACATTAATTTCTACATTTTGGGGGGATATACTACATTTTGGGGGGAAAATACTAATGTGTGGATGTTAAAAAACTAACTAAATCAAAACGAACCAGAAGCAACTGCTCAGTGAACTTTCACAGACTGATTGTCACAGTATGTTTGGCAGATTGCCAGACAGCTACAGCCATTAACAAATACTGAGAAACTGCCAACATCAAGCTTAAAGAATTAAACAGTCCAAATGCACCAAACTCTGTTCTTTGAAGGTTTATTAAACTTTAAATAAGTTCACTGGAAATTAGAAATACCATTTGTTCTTAGCCTTTTTGTGTCATGCTCCCAGACAAATGAAACCTTCCATCTTTTAAAGGCAGGTTTACTAAACAGCCTTGCTTCTCAAATTTAGTTGCACAAACTTCTCTCTACTGTGTCTCCTTGCAGCAATTGTGACTGTATTTGGTCCTGAAGAGCTCACCTACTCTTAAATGCAGCTGCATATCAGGGAGGTTGGACATGCTCTGTATCTCACAGCATGAGTCCTTCTGTAGCTGTCTCTCAATAACTTGACCATATCTAAGCCTATGTAAGCTCACTCAGTGAAGTGGACAACCTCCAACAAGAGTTAATATCCTCTGTTGCATCTGTTTGTGTATATTTATGATGTGTTGTCCCATGTTCCTCCTCAAGAGAAAAAAACCCCAACAGTGGAAACCTAACTGGTGCATGAATCTAACAAGTGGAAATGAAAACCTGTCATGGCAGAACTCATCAAGGAATGTTGATCCCACTGAAGTGAGAAAGAGTGCGCCCTGAACTGCAGCAAGAAAATCATAAGGGGTGTTTTAGTTTTGTGCAGAAAACATTGCTTTCTGCTGATTTAGGGCTGGGTTTATATTAAGGCAGGGCTATCTGTAGATAACCTGTATTCAGCCTGATAAGGCACCAGTGGTACTAAAGGCTGTTGCACTGCTGAAGAACCTCCCGTGCTTCTGTTCTTTTTCCTGTGCACTGTCAGACTGCAGTTGCAGGGCACTCGTGCTGCCTTTCATGGATGAAAAGAGAGCATACAGGACTAAACCTGGCAATGCTAGAGGTGACATCTTGCTGCCTACTGATCAGACTTCAGTAAAATTACCAGATCTCCATCAAAGCACTCAGCACCTTTAGTAAAAGTTAATTGCCAACCCTAGTCAGAGAATGCAGATTATACGCTAATGCTATCACAATGGA
Organism: Orthonyx spaldingii; assembly: GCA_013397795.1. NCBI lineage: Eukaryota > Metazoa > Chordata > Aves > Passeriformes > Orthonychidae > Orthonyx > Orthonyx spaldingii. Next base: position 369,778 of record VZTJ01001433.1, read on the forward strand.
CTTGTACTGGCATTTAAAATGAATGATAATATATCATGTTCAGTGCCAGAAAAATTTAATATTACCGTGGTAACAGTTAGAGGCCTTCTCAGCACCACTAATTGCTACAGCTGCAGAGTTTATTATTTATTCTCTTGATTTTTTTTCATAATCTTCTAAACAGATCCTGAGATCTGACTTGCAAAATATTCTTTTCAGCATGTTCAGTCATTGAGAAATCCCTCCTTTTACTCCAGATGAAATCTTGTCTCTGTATTAGACAGTGTCTAAATTAATGTTAAGTTCATTATGACTTTGAATTTCACTGCTGGTTTAATTAGGCACAGAATGCATTTATGAAATACAACATAAACTACAGAGCTGAAAGAGATAACTGAAAAGATTTTGCATGGGGGGAAAGCAAAATGTAAACTATCAGAAAGCAAATATGGTGCTTTGGAAGTTTATTTGTTTTGTCAGTATCACCCAGAATTTATTTAATCCCTTGCACCTTTATATATGTTGGTTATGCTAAAAAAATTAAGACTTTTGGCTGCTTCTCAAATGAAAGGGGAATGTTCCAACATCCATTTTCAGCCAGTCTGGTCTGAGTCTCTTGTTGGTACAGAGGTTATCCAGGACATCTTCACTGAAGTAATATTCAAGTTAATGAGAATCAGTTGAATCTGACTGGAAAAAATTTTTAAAATGTGCACAGTTTGGTACTATGAATTTCAGTAATGGCAAAGTAATACTGAAATATTTTCCTTCAGAAAAAATCAGTTAAATCTCATTAGCAAAGTTAAGATTCTTTTAAGAATTGTTTACATAGTGTAACCAATATTTAATCTGTACTACCAGATGTGTGAGAAACTTCAGCTACAAAATTTACCCTGTAAGGTGCTGCTCCTCCAAGCAGTTCAGATGTATGAGTGTATTAGAAATTTTAGACTTGTTGGCTTCAAGCTATCTATTGTTTACAATAAATTGGATAGAAACAGCAGTTTCATCTTTCACTAATCTTCTACAGTGTTTCTTGCCCTCTCTTGCAACATCAGAAGATGAGTCTTCAGCTGGTTGCTGCAAATCATCCTGCTTTCTGCATTCTTTTTGAGAATAATTCTTAAATATCATACCTTTCATCAACTAGTGCATCACCACGTGTTATTTCAGTGATTAATACAGTTATGAGCCAGGACATGTTACTAAATTCTACCAGAGCATTTAGAAAGTGAGTAGTCATTTGAAGGAAATCTATAAGAAGGGATAAAAAGGCTTGTATTCACTTAATCATGAAATTCCTTTATTTTGCATATATTTGGGGTACAGAAACCAGATTCAGTTTGAAAACTAGTAAGTAATAATTTAAGTAAAGTGACACAGCAGTAATAAAAACAAAGCACTTCTAGTCACAATATGTAAAAGCATTTTATCAGGTGGTTAGACCTACAGCTCTTATTACAGCTTATATTTCTAACCACCACTTGTCTTTATAGTGAGATGGGCTTGTTCCATTGTTCTGTACGCTGGCTATAATGGTTTGCTATTTTCTGTTTAAATGCATTCTCAGATTCTATCAGCATGTACAATAATACAGTTGTTCTCCTGAATTCATACTTTTTTTTCAAAGGACTTCCAGGAGAGTCCTTATGGCTTTCTATGAACCTCAAACATCTTAATTAGATTCATACTTAGAAGAAACTTTTTTGGTTTTTCACTTTTACAACAGTGTCGTGATTTGATAAAGATAGAACATGCTGATACAGAAATAAGAGATGGAAATTAGCCCATTAGATACTGATACTGGAAAAGAGAATGTACCTTTTATAGATATCAAATATTTAGCTTCTCCTCTCATTTTCATTAGATGGCTGACATCTTCTTATGCTAAAATTTATATAAATAAAATGGGAAATATGTAACTTCCATGTTTTATAGCTGTGCATTGCCACAAATGATTAATTTTTTATACACTATTTAATCAATAAATTATTAATAAAAGTAACTACTGTGAAATGGTGTCACTACTTTGACAAATGAGATGGAAAGTGAGAGAAGATATGAAATTAAATGAAACCTCTGAATCATCTCTTAGAGTACACATGGGATCAAAAAGCATGGTAAATAAGCTTTGTGGAAGAATTTTAAAAGTTGAAGGTAGTCAGCTAAAGCTAAGAACAGACACTCTGACATATGAAAACGAGAAGGACAGTAAGTACAATTAGAGAAAGAGAAACAGTTTCTGAAGGGACTTGTTTTGATGTCTAGAAGGTGCTGCTGAAGGACCAATACTATTCTGCCACTGAAATTATGTGCAATAAACTACAAATTGACATTTCTGTCTCCACTCCATCTCATATATTTCTGCCTATTGGTTCATATACCTACACCAGATTTCTTTTTGGCCTTGGAAACATTCATTAGTTATGAATGTAAATGCTTCAAAAAAGACACCCAGCACTAGACACTTCAGTAAGATCACCCCTTAATAGAAGTCTCTTCATTTTTCTCTTCTGAAAATCATACTGATTGCCCTTAAGCAATCTAGTTCACCTCAATAGCATGCACAGAGGTTATATATTATAATATATTAAATATATATTTAATTTGGTTTATAAAAATCACAAAATGTTATTATTAAGTTGACTTATGTCAAACACCAGCATAACCTGTGAGCTCTGCCTGTCTCCTCTCCTATGGAAGAGTAGGTTTTTTTCTGCTTGGTGCACAAATTTACAGAGAGTTGTAAGATTTCTGACCTTTCTTCAAATTTGACAAAAAATAGCAAATGGGTCCCAAGGTTTTCGGAAAGAGAGGGAACATTCATGGAACAGGCTAATGGACCTTCCGCCAGCACTACCACAATAAACATTGCTCCTTTAGGAAACAAGGTTAAAAGTACAAAAGGACACAAAATTTTACAGGGAGAAATCTCCCCAGTATTTTCCTGCACCTCATTTAAGATTGTATTGCTTACTTTGTTTAGCGGATGGAGAACGTGGAGCTGAAGAGAAAAACTCCTCACACACACAGTTATCAGTCAGAATAACCTTAATGCTGAGTATGGCATTTTTTTTCTTTACAGCTGCAATTTCTATTTCTGTTGGGTTAATTTGTTGTTTGGAAATGTCTTTTGCATGAACGAGCATTTTGCTAGTAGAGAATGATTGTGCCCCAGAGCTCTGCCTCTCTGCATTTCATCATATTATGTAACTACTTCATGTCTATAAAAGCTATCTTCCTGTGCACTGTGTACATCCCTCATCCCTCCATAGACACAACTCCCTCCTTTGCTGACAGCTTTTTACCATTTGCACCATGTTTCCTTCCCTCTTTTCCATTTAAACTGGAAATTAGACCTACATTATCTTTCTAGTATTGTAATCCTTTCAGAAGGTGGGCAGGCCTACTTAGAAAATTTCCTTGACTTCATTTAATAGTTCTGTTGCTTCTGCCTCCTTATTAAGAGAAAGAGATTTTCTTGGCAAGACAAGTATTTTGAGTATTAGAAATGAGTCATGAACTTAATGAGCAAAGACACCATTAAGTCCAGCACTTAAGGCATTGCATATAAAACAATGTTCATCCTTCAAAACTTCAGGAAAATATAGAAAAAATTATTTTTCTTTCTGTCAAAATTAGAAGCCATGATGTGAGAAAAGTGGATGCAAGAAGTCAATAAAATCTACCATTCAAAAGCATGTGGAGATGCATATTCATTAAGAAAACAACATTGCCTGAAACAATCTATGAGCTGAACTATGATTCTCTTGACATTGTTATCTCACAAATACATAAAGTTAGTTAACAAATTGATTTAGCTGTCTGGTTGCAGGATATTTTTAACCACTAACTATTTGCTAATAGCTCAGTGCTGGAAGAGATAACGTTGCCAGTGGCATAAATCAAAGTCTAGTTAGGAAGAATACTTCCAATATACTACGCTTTATGTGAAATCAACATTATTACTCTGCTTTCCTTAGACTAAACCTTGGTACTCATCCACAAAATAGAAATGCAACCCATAACTAAATATTAAATAAATTGAACTGCCAGCTTCCTATTTATGAGGACAACTTTGACCAGCAGATTGAGAGGGAACAGTACTTGGGGCTTTTGCCACAGTTGGATTGCTTTTCAGCCAAGGGGGAAAGAATGTGGAGAGAAGACAATATTCTTCCATGATTTAATTCCTCTGAGATTTTTTTCTTCCTTCACAAACAGGGGTGGTGTTTGGATGAGAAAGGTATTTTGCAGTAGCAGACTGATAATATATGGCTGATACACTATCTCCGTTGGGGTGCTGAAGGCAGAATGCAATTTTAAGAAATTCTTACAGGTCAACTTAGGAAGAAAGCTGTTCTTTGCTCCTGGGATTTGAACAATCTTAGACACAAGTATGAGTCCCTCATTTGAGCTCTTTTCAGGAGATAGAGCAGATGTACTCACAGATGTTTTTCCATGCCTCTCGTAGTTGATCATTAAGATAGCAAATTTACTTATTTCCCTCCTTCCCCTCCACAGCCATAGATAGGTCACAGTCTGAGGAAAATGTCTGAGGGTGTGAAGACAGCCACTTATATGAGATTTTGTCTGTGCAGGGCAAAAAAACTGAGCTTTATGTAATCTGTAGAGGGAGCAAAAGTCTTTTGCTTTATTAATAATATTTGTGAAGAACTCCAAAGTCTATTGAATTAACAGGCAATCTTATAACACTATGTCTCTGCAGGAAAGCTTCATCATGAAAATCCTGAAAGCACAATCTATGTCAAACACAAGCTGAGAAGGAAGAGGTTGATTGAAATGGAGGTGGGCACACCTCAGCTGTCAAACTAGATTAGGACTGTAGCCAGTCCAGTAACATGCCTGCAGGAATAATCAACATTGGTGGCCTCCCATAACTACCCCTACAACTATCCCTAGACGATACCTCTTGGCAATGTGCAGCAGTTCCTGTTTGTCCTAGGTTCCAGCTGTCATTATTTTTGAAGGTGCTAACTTGCAAAGAATCCCAACAGGCTTCTTGTGTCATGTTGGCACTGCAGCCCAACTGCTGGCCTTCAGCATCAAGGTCCCTCCCAGCTGCATCATTTGGAGTTTTTTTCATGATTACACAAAGAATAATTTTAAAGACAGGAAAACAAGAAAAAAGAGTAAAAATGCTTTCCTCTTACCTGGCACTTTGGTGACTGCACCTTGACTCCTCTGTCCCCTCCCAGTCTCTTTAGTCCAGGAAGAACACTGATGTGTGAAGTGTGGCCCCACCCCAGTGTTTTTGGTATGATGAGAAGCCAGGGCACAGAAGTAGCAGAGGCCAGGCTGAGCGAACTGCCTCTGGTCATGAGGGGAGTGGGACAGGTTGTTCAGAGAAGCTGTGGATGCCCCATCCCTGGAAGGGTTCAATGCCAGGCTGGATGAAGGTTTGAGCAACATAGTCTAGTGAGAGGTAACCGTAAATAACTTTTAGGGTCCATTCCCACCCAAACCATTCTATGTTGCTATGATTTTATGCCAGTCATAGATATTTTTTTCCAACCCCATTTGTAATATCAGGAAGTGACTTTTGATGCTAATAGTCACATAACACCAATCTTTGCCTTGTGCCAATATTTCTAGATGACGCTAAAGAAGGTGATTAGCCCCTTTCCAAAGCTCTCCTGTGAAAAGAAGCTTCGAGGCAGTAGATTTGGACTGATGCGTAACCTAATGCGATTAATGCGCTGCGCTGTGGATGCATTCGTGAGCGTGGCACAAAGGGCAATGTGTACTGAAATCTTATGAACTATCAGTCAGATTTGTTCAAGTTTCTCACTTCTATTGCACTGCCTGAAATTGTCATGCTTCACTCAAGCATGGTAAAGGCTAAGAGAGTTGTGCTGTAATGTTTTGAATAGCTGACATGAGTAATGGCCTTCAATATAATGGCATGAGGTAAAGCACTTGCTGTGATGTGATGTTATGGTATTGCTCTGCATCTCATTTATCCACAGCTAGCCAGATTGTTTACAGGGAGCATTGCACTGCTGGCTCTTGACTAGAGCACTTCACAAGAACCCATTTACATGTCTATAAGCTTTTGCTATACATTAGCATGGAATATGTAAAGTATTTTTCAGAGGTTTGCACACAGAGCCTTTGTAATGAAAGCCCTGGGATTTCATTGCTATTTCTCTTTTTATTTTATTAAATGAAACAAATAGAAGCCCATCTTCATTAACTCAAATGAGCTAAAACTGCATTTTTCTCATCGTACAAGAAATAAACAGTATCCTAATAAAGATCCTTACATCTTGTTATCAAATAAGTAATGCTGAGCATGTCTGACTATTGTACTTCACAAAAATGATTCAAAATACAAGAGTCTTGGTGGAAAATCAACTTTCAGTGTAAATTTGAATCTTTTGCAAAATCAGTGAGTTTGAAAAAGTTTTAGCAGTGGAGTCAAATTAGGGTTCTGCAGGAAAAAAAACATCCAGGGGTGACTTTAAAACTTATGATGGAACTAGGATTTAGATATCAGGGTTAAATGTCATATAACTTTGGTTTTAACTGTTATGACTTGTGCCTGAATTTTGTATTACAGGCCAGCTGCTCAGTATGCTACAAACACCAACAGCATGCTTCTGATGTATATTTTTTTCTTAATTGTAATTCACACATTAAATTTAATTCCTCTTCTTTTTAACCAACTCCTCTGCAGTGATCACAGATTCCCACACAGTTTATACTTAAATGTCTTGTGTGATTTATTTGCCGATGGTCTTTATGCATTCAGTTAAAGTAGAATAAAGTAAACAGAACAGAAGTGATCTTTTGTATTGTTCATGCTGGTATCATGTTGATTTTATTTTTGCATTTCTAAAGAAGCTATAATACAATGAATAAATGTCCTTTTTGTTCTTTAGAATTTCTTACATCTTTAAATACTAGTATTCTTAATAAAGCACACTATTTAATATAGCAATAGCATCTTTTGTCTAAAAATATTACTGATCCACTGGTGCTATGATAGAATTTTGTAGCTTTAAACAATACATAGCAATATTAAGTCAATAACAATCCAGAAAATTCTCATGAACTATTTAATATGTCATAAAAGAGCAGATAGAAGGTAAATATGAGGAAAATATGAGGAAAATATGATAAATTAACTGGAGAATATACCTCAAGAATTTTTGGGGGAGGGAATTTGATATTTTTGAAGCTTTATGAAATTTGTTCCTTCATTTTGCATTACAATCAAATCAACTCCTTAAGAAAAATATTTCTACCCTCTCACCACGTCAAAACTTTTCCAAAGCTTAATGTTTTCCAAAGACTAATACTTAAATTCTTAAATATCTAATAAAAATGGGCAACAATTTCATCTATGAGATGTACTTAAGACATAAGAGTCTCAGTTTTAATTCCTTCCTTTATTGAAAGCAGATACCACAGATTCAGACTTGGTTATTCCATATGCCAAGAAAGTATTAATGTAATTCCTCTGCTTTTGTCCTTAAATTTTGACCACAGACAGCATCCTAAATCCTAGAAACTTTATCTGTGAAATGGCTAGGTTTTTTTCAGAATTAGTTTTGCCTGCAGTAATTCAGCATTCAATGGAAAAAGTAGCTAAAATTTCAAAATAGAGGATTTTTAGTAATGTAAATGGTCAGGACTTGTTTGGGTTTGTTTGGATTTGTCTTTTTTCCTGTTCCTTGAGCCAATTCTCATATGGTCATATGCATAGTATCCTAAAATGACATGTTGGGTTTTGTTCTCAATAATGATCAAAAGAAATGTTGCCTAATATATAATTTATATGGCTTTTTGTTTTACCCTGGATCTATTTCTGAAACCTTTCATTCCTGGGGTGAATGTATGCATCAAGCATAGATTTTCAGTTTCTGAAATGCAACACGACCATACCTAGGGCAGTCACAGGAGCTGTAAAGCATTCTTTGAAGGTGAAAGGATTTTCTAGCTGTATTGGGTCTGACTGAGGTAAAGCTCACAGCCCTTACAGTGCTGTGCTTTGCATTGGTAGCTGGTGTTGATAACAGACCAGTGTTTTGGCTACTGCCAAGCAGTGCTGTCCCTCTGACATTCCTTCCCCCACCAAAGGCGAGGGGGGTGGGCGAGATCTTGGGAGGAGACACAAGCAGGCCAGCTGACCCAAATCAGCCAAAGGGATATTCCATACCATATGACGTCAGCTCAGATATAAAAGCTGAGGAAGAGAGGAAGGGGGGGCATTCATGGAGTCTTCACTGTGTGCCTCCCGGAAGAACCATTACGCGTGCTGAGGCCCTGCTTCCCAGGAAGTGTCTGAACATCGCTGCTGATGGGAAGTAGAGATTGATTGTTTTTTCCCTCTTTAGCTCTTGCGCGCGCAAGCTTTTGCTTACTTCTTCTTCTTTGCTGTAATAAACTGCCTTATCTCACCCTTCTAGTCCATATTATTCTCTCCCCTGCCCCAGTGGGAAAGGGAGGGATAAAGCGACTGAGTGGGTACCTGGCACCTAGCCAGGGTCAGCCCACGACACCAGCTCAAGAATGGATGAGACATTATCTTAACAAACTTGAAGATAACATTCCTTTGACTGGTTTGACTGCTATTATCAAAGCCTGCCTCTTGAAATATGTTACAGCACATGCCTCACGACATGCCTGTCATCTGGGCCTAAGAAATTGAAATAAATTATTGAATTTACAAACACACATGCACATCTTTAAAAATATGAAGGAAAAAATGTTTTCTGAATCTTTATCCAGATTACTTTTCTGAATCTTTATCCAGATTACAGCTAGTAGGGTTCATCTGAAGGAAGGTTTTTGAGTCATGTTGCTTGTTTCTTGTTTTAGAAATTACCATCTCAAACAGAAATATTTTACTGAACTTGTATCACATTATTTCCTCAGTTGAAGAGTGAAATTTCTGGTCAATTGAGAGGACGGTGCTTGTTGTATCTGTATCATGGTAAAAGATCTATCTCAGTTCCCAAAAAACCCAGGAAAGGCCTGTGGTCATTGTGCTGTAGAACTGGCTTTGTACAATGTTCTCTGTTGGGATAGCTCCTCTTTGTGGTAACAACTAAGAATGAATTGATAGGAGCATTAGTCTTAAAATAAAAACTTCACTGGATTCTCACTCAACACATAGATCATCCTAACCTCTCGGTGCTTAGTACTTTCAGAGTTTGGAAGAAGCTCTGTCTGTGCAGTTTGGTGGGGCAGAAGAATTGGAAAAGTCTCATTTACAGATTGATGTGGAACCAAAAAAATAACACAGAAACACTAAGACCCTTGCAAGTGGGATTTGGGGAAATGTTTGGCTTTGTTAGGCTTGTGTGGAGTAGAAAATAATGATAAAAGAAAACAAACAAGCAACCAAAAAAAATAACCCAGCTTTTTCTCCAGCAAAAGGAAGGAGAGCCTCTAGCTTAAGTGTCTAAATTTTGCAGGTTCTCATACAAAGGCTACTTCATACTTTAGAAAACACTCCCCTAACAAAAAAAATTACATATTGTTGTGTTTTTGATTTTGTTGTGTTTCATGTTGTTATTGACATTCTCAAAACAATGTAGACACAGATAATTTTCTTTCCCTACAGCTTTTATTTCTACATGTCATTTGTTGGTGATTGTTTGCTACATGTTTCTGAGAAGACACAAAAATATCCCAAGAACCATACAGAGCTTCAACATATTTTTAGACATGTTAGTTTCAAATGCCACAAAATTCCCCTATAGTCAATATTCAGATGTCCTTGCCTCTGTTAACATTCCTTGATGCCCTGATGTCCTGACCTTACAATGTTTTTTCTGATAATTTTCAGCTTTTCTCTCTTTCAATCTTAATTGCCTCTGCTCTGTGAGTTTTCTTGCACACCACTTCTTATAGCACTCGAGGCAAAACTGGCAGAGTTCTGCTACACAATAGGGGTTTCAGCTGCTTCTAATTTGCTCCCTCGTATACAGAAGTGTTTTCCAGAGGCACTATTTCTTGCAATTATGTAAAAATATGACTTGTCTAGTGGTAATAAGGGAATGACAGACATTACTTTCCAACACTAGAACAGATAACTTTTAATAGTGAAACAATTAATCCCTTCATACTATGTAACATCTTATTTCTATATTCCAATTATAATGCTAAAAGCAACTAAGGCTCAGCAGTTATTTTACATTTAAAATGAAATTATAAAATAATACTTGATGTTCTCTACAGCCAAGCTTTGGGATACATGGACACTGTTTCATGGCTGTCATATCTCCCAGTTATTACACTTATAGATCCAAATGAAACAATTAGCCCACTGAATAAAAAAAAATGAAAATCCCTTTTAAGGAAATCCAGAGTCTGCTGGAGGAAAAAAAATCTTGGAAAACTATTAAATTAGAGTTATGTTCAATTCTTAGTTCCTCTTACTGTGTGTGATCTTACCATGTCTATTAGGAGTAGAGTGTCTTATTTTTTGGAATATTTGTAATTGTATTTGCTTGATATTAAAGGTGTTATTTCTAGATATCTGCAACAATTTGAAAATCGACAGAAATCATTGATTTTTCCTCCTGTTTGTATTTATGTGACAGAAATGGGCGTTTTTCCACACACAGTTATTAATTCTAAAAAAGGAAAACCAGATTCCTTGTTACAAAGTTATATATCAAATATAGCAATATGTCCTTCCATAGTTATCATTTGTGTCTTTAATCTATACATTATAATAATCAAAACTACCATTGCCATCAATAATAACACTGTTATTTGCAATGTATTGGATTTAAGAACATTGATGAAATCTCATAAATAAATCAGATCGCCAAGAAAGTTCCAAAGAGAAAATCAGAACACACAGTATTAGAGTAGCTGCCAGTGTAATGTTAAAATGTGGATGTGGTATGAAAACCTTAGACCAGAGAGATGAGACCAGGAACCACAGTTGGAATACTGAGGATTCCATCAAACAAATGGTTTGTTAGGGATGTAATCAGATCTGGACTCTGGGAAAATGGAGAGAGTCTACATGAAATACTGAGAAGATTAGTTGAAGGCAAATGTCATGTCAGGTTAAAGGTTGGAGAGCCAGAGGAACTAAGCAGTAGAGAGTATTTTTGGAAGAAAAATAAGGCCACAAACAAGAGCCAGTGCAGGGCCCTTGGACAGGTGCAAGCAATTGTAATAAGGTCAGAGCTGGCATCCAAGCTAAGACCAGAGCAGAGAGACCACAAGGAACAGGAATCTGTCAAAACTACAGCTCTTGAAAGAGTTAGAATTTCTTAAGCTCTAGCTAAGAAGTGATGGGAGTGATCCCTATATTAAAAAACACTGTGGAGAGAGATTGGCAGATCATTGCCAAGGTGGGTCTGACATGAGCTGACAATCATAGTTCTGAAGTCTTTACTTTCAAAAAACTAGTGAGCAGCCATTTTGTTTTATTTTGAAATCGCAATCTGTTGCTCCACTTCTTGTAAAAGGATGCAGATATTCCTTGCTACTCTTCTATACTCTTCTAATACTCTTCTAATTGCATCTAGTTACTAACACACATAAACTTTCTTCAATGCACAGGCATTCTTTATGATGAAAATGATCTAATATTTTTGATAGCACTTAAAAGAGCTCCAACTTTCCCAAACCATCAACAAGAGACACAAAAGGGCAAATAATAAGACAGATGATAAATATATCGTCTCCATTAACATTTGTAGCCCAGCTGCTTCCAAGAAGTTCTGAAAAGATTATAAAATCAACAGAAAATAACAAGAAGCAAAATAATTGAAATTTAGGTGCATACTGATTTTAAGATTTTGCTTTATCTATGAGCATCACTGTGGCAGTTCCCACTGTCTGAATACTTTCCAAGCCCTTCTATTTTTTATTAGCCCCTAGCCGGAGGTGGCATTTGCCTGAGTCAGGTAGTAACCAGCTGGGGAAGAGGTGGTATGTGTTGTGATCATGCCAGAGGGTTGCAGTGATGCTAACCTCTCTCCTTTACCCACCACCAATTTTCAGTGATCTTAAGGAATTCAGTGCCTTTGATCCTGGTTGAACTCAGCCAGTGGGCATAAGCATCCCTGCAGGAGAAGTGGAAGACTGAAAAGCTGGCAGATGGACAGTGCAATTCCATATGCCGCATTTCCTTAGAAAAGCAGGCCAAAAAATATCCCAAACCCACATCTTTAATGTTAATTGTGCAAACAAAATCTGCTTTCACAGGTTTAATGTAGCTTGCTATATTATTAAAACTACAAAACAAAAAAAAAACCCACAAAATTCCAAACTATTACTTCTTGCCTGCTTTCCTTTATTCCACTTTAGCTCTCATAACCCACTCTCCATGGGATAACGTTTCATACAGATAAAAAGAAAAGCTGGAAGTTTCACTTCAATTACCTCTTGGGTCAGCACCTGTAGCATGTGTAACAATAGATCCGCAACAGAAAAACAGCGAATGACCAAACAAAACAACTGCAGCTGCAGAATATCTATGTATTTGTTTTCAACATTTTATGTAAAACTCATGCAATATACAGAACCATTTGCACACATAGCCTTCTATTTCTACATTCCTGATGGTAAACTCCTTGACATTTCTTTCAATGATGTAACTGTCCTATTTGTCCTATTTTATGATTATCAGCGGTGCTATGCACATCCTCCTTCAGACAGAGGCTGATGTGGGCAGAGAAGGTTTGTCACACACATGCAAAAAGCCACATTTGTTTATAAATGAAAATGGCAAAAGATTTTTTTTTATCCCATTCATAATGATAGCTCCTTTTCTAAATTAAAAGGAGAGTGAAAGGAAAATATTTGAGAGTTCATTCATTATGTTAGCAGAAAGTTTACATTACACTTTTAATCCATCTAAGTGGTATTCCAAATGAGCAAATAGCAAATAACATTCCAAATGCTACCTGGGCACCAGGTGATTTCTCTAACCATAAAAAGAGACCTGTGGTTCTATCTTAAATTGTGGAAAAATCATCAGAAGCAGATAGACATTATTTGCCCTGACATCATCCCCATCTGTTATTTGCACAAATATTGTTACAACTAGGGGGATATGAACTAATCGGCCAGATTTCAAGAGAAAATTGTTGCCACAAACAATTTAAAAGATTATATTTTTCCAACTGGCAAGTCCAATATTTTCCTTCAGAGAATAAATAACATTTTGTTCATGATGAAGAAAAGTTAGGTATCTAGACAATGAATATGCTGAAAATAAAGTTTCAAATAAGTTTATAAAAAGACCCAACTCAACAAAAAAGTTCCCTCCTCTAAAAAAAAAAATGTTCAAACACTCCTTTTTCCAGGTGGCTGATACATTTTTTTAGAAGTAGTAATCTAAAACAGAGATAAAACCCACAGATATCCAGTATGGTAAACTGCAGAAATGCAGCTGTAATAATATTCCAGGTTGCTGCTATAATTTGCTTGCTTCTAGTTTTATGAATGCAGAGTCAATCTGCATCCTGTCTTGTTTATGCCTCCTATACACAGGAGCTTCTGCCCACTAAAGGAGAATACAAACATGTTGTGTGTTGCAACATTCAAGCGGCTCTCCACTTTCTGCAAGACAAGCTTGCACACTCAATGTGCAAATTAGAGATCTTCTCTGCTAAGTAGCACCAGTGTGCTTTGAGAAGTAGAACCACTGCTGTGCTATAAAGTTCCCCTACCTGTTAAGAGAGTCTTAACCTCCTTTGGAAGAAAGGCAGGTATGTTAATGCTGCTTTGCAACCAGAACATTGTACAGAGGTCATGCAACCACTGCTTATCAGGGCATGAGGGAAATATGCCTAAACAGGTGGTGTTAGTGGAGAGAAGCAAAGGGGGAAAAAAGTGGGTTATGGTCTTTTTTGTGCCCCTTAGAGATGCAAGCTCATGAAATCTGTCTTTAAATATTTTATTGTCAAGATATTTATCCAACACTTGGCACTTATGTCCTAGTCAGACCCTACTGTTTCATAAATTGTGAAGGCAGCAGCAGGTTTTTACGTTTGCATATGTGCATTATGTATTTTGCATATGAGGAATGGCAGACTGGTTGGAGTGCTGGCTGGGATTTGGCCCGTTCCAGGGAGTAGTCTCCCAGCATGCAAATAACCCTCCTCTATTGTCTGTGATTGCCACGGAGAGACAACTTTCTAAACTGTGACAGGAATTCTTTCTCTTCTCTTGGACATAGGAGGGTTAACTAAGGTGGGGTCTGCCCAAAGGTATGTTACCATCTATTAAAGAACAAAAAGAAGCCAGTTTAATGACCAGTGGCACCCTGGTACGTTCAGGAAAGGTTTAATTATGGCTGCTATAATCATGTATGTATTGATCATTTACTCACTTCTGAATCCTAATTGGTAAAGCATGTTAGCCACCAAATGGCTTTCAAAATCTTAGCCCCTCATGGCCAAAAATAGTTCTCCTTAGTCTTCATGCAATTGTGTATATCAGTACATTTTTCCACCTCAGGGCAGATGATGCCATAGTTTTTTTGGAAATATTAGTGCCTAAAATCTCTGGGATCACCATTTCCTTTTAAAAAATTGATGGCTAAAATGGTATATGATAATGATACAGATAATATTGTTATGACTACCTCACCTCAAAATTTTCCTAAAGTGACTGCACACTCATGCCAAAGAAGCCACCCTGAAAAGAAGCCACTTTGTCTATGTCAGGAATTTAGTCTGCAGGAAAAAAAATGTAGAGTTAGTCCTTCAGTGTCTCAGAATCCTTTATATGCCTGGATAAGCTTTTATAAGTCACTTTGAATAAAAGAGTGTAATACTGATAATTTAACAAAGTGATTAAATGTCAATAATGTAGAGACAGAATGTTATAAGAGAGCAGACTGAAAGGGCTTTTAATCAGAGAGAGATTGTCACTCATCATACAAAATCAGTTGCTCAGTTGAAGTAGTTTTCCATCTAGCAATTGTCTCTGTGATTAGAAAGATGACTTCTGTCAACTGGGATAAAACTCATAGCACTGAGATGCATCTCTATTTCTTGTTCTGCTCACATTCTCATCTCTTATTAAGATTCCTTCAGGTTCCAGATAAAATAGATATAATAGCAAACTAAGAATATATATAAACTATCCTTCCACTTTGAAAGCAAACTATCCCCTCATACTATCAATGCTTCCATGTTTGAACTTTCCAACTTTTTCTTCACTCTGCTGTCCAACCCTTCATCTGCCTACTCTTTCCCTTGCAGTTCTTTACAGATGTTACCTTCTAGCTGACAGATGCTTCATTCTTCTGCTACAAGAAAGGGAAAACAGGAAGTATTTATAAAGAACCAGTCTGGATGGATTGTTTTAATCAAACATTCCACACGTCACTGAAAAAAAAATTTCAATAATGTTTCCTGGAACAGAGAGAATTGCTAAAACATTCCCTTAAACCTGGAAAACCTCTTCCCAAACAAGGTTGCAGAGTTTTCCCCCAGTGTGTCCAAAGAGCTCAAAATGAAATGGGATTAATAACTCCTGAACACAAGGCCTTTAAGCAATATAGAGTGCCGGTTGTGTTATGCACGTAGTTATAATTTAACACGTGTAGAATGTGCAAATGCCATCACACAATGTAGATTGATGAAAAGTCTAAATCATACTGTGAAAGCAGTTTTATGACACCCATCAGTAGGTTGTTGGCAATTTGTTTCTATTAAGCACATGTTAATGGAGAAGGGTAGACACCTGGTTCCTTGAAAACAGATGTATTTATTTGCAAATATCTAAATGGCATCCACCAAGCTTAGATAAGTGCTAGTAATAAGTAATTAATTATCCAATTCCTGCAGCAATCCTGAGAAATTAGTGATCACAAGACCAAGCTTTTAGAAATGTACATTTATAAAGTGCCTGCACACTCTTGGACCAAACTGACCTAGTCATGTAAATATCTCAGTAAAACTCTGGCCCTATAAAGCTGCATCTGAGCCCTAATGAAAATGATTTTTCATTTGTTATATTCACTTGTCATCAAACTTGGCAATCTTCAGGAAACAATATATTTGTTGAATCAGACTCCTGAACTTCCACTGGCTCTAACAAGGGGTTGTTAACAATTAAGCTAACCTTGGCATGATAGCCAGTTTTAGTGTGTCTACCATTATCACTCAGTAACTGAGTATAAACAGCTGTTTTGTGATCCCAGGAATTACAAAAAAGAAAAATAAAATTCATACAGAATATGCAGATAATTGGGACCAGTATTTTAACTACTTTAACATTTAACATCACCATACACACTATAACAGATGACTTTTTTTGCTGTCTTGAACGTTAAAATTGCATGATGAGCAAATAATAAAATAGACAGTCATCAAGCGCACCCATAATAAATTTACAATATTTCTTTACAAATCTCTGAGCAGCAGTGTGATGCTGAAGAAGGTCTTAAGTTACAAATCAAGTTGCAAAATAGAAATGCCACTGTGGTGGGTTGACTGCAGCTGGATGCCGGGTGCCCATCAAGCCACTCTATCACTCCCCTTCCCAGCTGGACAGGGAAGATAAAATAAGATGGAAAACATCTCATAGGCTGAGATAAGGCAGTTTACTAAAGCAAAAGTTTGTGGGTGCACAAGCGAAGTGAAAAAACCAATAATTTATTCGCTACTTCCCATCAGCAGGCTATATCCACTGCTTCCCAGGAAGCAGGGCTGCAGTGCATGTAGCAGTTGCCCCAGAAGGTAAACATTGTAAACAAAAAACGTTCCTCCTTTCCTTAGGTTTTACATCTAAGCTGACATCATAGGGTATGAAATATCCCTTTGGTTAATTTGGATTAGCTGGCCTCGTTGTGTCCCCTCCTAGGATCTTGACCACCCCCAGTCCCTTGATTGGAGGGGAATGTTGAGAGAGCAAAAAAGCTGTGCCAGCCCTGCCCAGCAGTAGCCAAAACACTGCTGTGTTATCAACACCCTTATAGCTACCAAACACAGCACTGTGAGAAAACGAACTCCATCTCAGCCAGATCCAATACCTGATGTCCAGAAAATGATAAATGCCTATCAGTTTTGTCTTCATTATTTGTAATAAAATCATTCTGTATGAGACATCATAGCCAAAATTATCCTGTCAATTTATCACCTACTGAACCAGGATCAAGAAACCATACAACTGTCTGCCTCTGTTTCTTGTGTAGCTTATTCCACATCGTATGAACACACAAGCACATACAAAATCAAAATTTGGCAAAAACACAGTTGCAGGCTCCACTTCATTTTAAAAATACTGGAGTAGGATTTTCCTCCCTCTCCTTAAGAGTGCTCATTAAGGAAGACAGAGACTGGTTTCAGTCTTCCCAAAGAAACCAACCTCTGTTCTTTTCTCTGCCTGCAAAGAGGCAAAGTAGTACATCCTTCAGCCCAGCAGAGTGAAATAATAATCCAGTTGAAGGTTATATTAGATTTTGTGTCATTTTTTATCCAAAAATACTCTTCCAAGATGTAACAAAGAATTGAAAACTGAACTAGGAAAATAATGTGACAGAGGACAAAGCTCTGCTGAGACAGAGAAATCCTCTTGCCAAAACATAGTTTCTTCAGGTTTTCTCATGACCTTATTTGTTCATAATATCTTCTTGCAGAAGAAGAGTGAAATATTTTTTAATGTTTCCTGACTGCAACTCATAGACTACAGCATACTAAGAGAAATGCAGATAACATTCCTATGCCAGTGGCCAGTCTTCTCCAGTAGGATCAATTCAAGCCACAAAAAAAAAAAAAAAAAAAAAAAAAAAAAAAAGAAAAAAAAGAAAAAGATAGCCTTGGGCTAATTTTATTCTATCTCACACCATATACGTCTGTATACCGCTATCCACCAAGTGAGCTGACCAGGTGATACTCTAATGAATATGTTGCCTTTTGGAGATCCCACTAGAGGCATCCAAGTCTCCTGTTGTATGAGGCCTGGGCGATAACTTGGATTCTTCTGCTGGATTCAGACATTTGAAAGAATGGCTGTGTTATCTAACTTTTACATCTAGTAATGTCCTCCAAGCCTGATCCAAAGGCCATAGGGAGTTCCTTCTCTCAGCAGGTGCAAAGACAAGAGAGTTATGCTCTAATTTTACTACACCCCATAAAATCTTCCCAGAATTCAGTCAATCTATGAGCATACAGAACTTTCAGTCAAAGTAATTAAATGAATCACTGTTTCTCAGACACACAAGCTTGTAAAGTGATTGTGGTTCTATTTGGACAGGAGAGGGAAAGGAAAGAGCTGCTTAAAAACATTTGGTTGTTATCTATACCATTATATGAAAAAGGGTTAATGACTTCTAAGCTGCAATATTTGTATTGATTATTAATTTCTGAATGAGTTATTGAACTCCACTGATATTAAACTGTGCAGCAGCAACAGAGTTAGGAAATTAGGGTTCATGAGTGTTAGAAACTATTCTGATATAACTCATCATACTTCTAGCAAATACAGTTTTACATATAGTTGGAGAGATTATGACAATCCCTTTCTCTTTGTAGCCATAAATGAAGTTGAGGACATACCCTCAGTAAGACAGAATTATCTGTCTGAAGGACAAAGAAATGTTTTGTATCAAGCTGCATTGCTGACCATTTCTGACCTGCTCTAGTTCTGAAAAGATCACCAGAAATGAGAAATTATGATACCAAACAGAACTCTTTGAGAGTTCAGGAAGGCAAAAGAGCAAATCACAAGGATTAAATATGCAAGTATTTCCAAAATTACCATTTTGCCAGTGCTGTCTAAATGGGTAAACAAAAGCAATTAAAACTAAAACAGATACATTGCTCCCAATGTGTGTGTGTGTTTGTGTGGGTGTGTGTGTCCTTCTGGTTGAATTAGTAGGACTCTTGATTCTAACAATCAACAAGCAATTTTCCTTGTCGAGAAAATGTTAGCTGAGACACTGCATTAAACTGGTGGCTGAAACTGTGTTTTCAACAACCCTTACCTAGCTAGAGAGAGGCTCCGTAGTTCCTAATGCTAGTCTAAGATTTTTTTCTTTACTAACAACCTCATAGATTCTGGGCCCCCAAGGAAGATAAGAGTGAATAAAAATGGAGAGGTTTTCCATTCAAATCCCAAAGCCAACCTTAGATAAATCCAGAGGATTAAGAGAACAGCCCTCTGCTTCTACAACATATTTTTACCCAAAAGAGGAAATGATGCAGACCATCTGAAGGTTTAAAAATGCTAGGCTGAATATGCATAATAGAAAATCCCATAAGGATGCCAGCTGTGCATTTATGGATGGATGAAAAGTACAGGCTGTGAGTTGTGCAGTCATTTTCTTAGAGATATTACGATCTGCTGCTAAAGAGCAGGAAAATGCAGACACAGAGCCCACAGCTGACAAGCTTTATTGATGAAGGGCTTGTTTTTATTCAGGGGCTTGTTTTCTGAAGAAGCAGAAAGGAGGGAAGAGATTGACATGATGGGTGAGTTGGAGTGGAACAAATTCATATCAGGGGTTTTGCTTTAGAGGGGGTGGATGGTGGTGAAGAAATAGCCAAGTTTGTGATCATGAGGAGAGCATGAGTCAGTAAAACTGCCTGAGCTCTTTCTGGGTCAGTGTGGGGCCCAGAGCAGGCTGCATGTCAGGAAGCAAAGGGATCCACAGGGAGCTGGGGGTTATAACGCTTGCAAGATAAAATTTTGATAGATATATCAATGTGATAAAATGATATAATTCTAGTTGTGTTTTGAGCCAAAACAGAGGGGAGGGAGGCAAAAATTTCAGTGCAGTGCTTCCTTGCGTTCACACAAGCTCTTGGGGCAATCATACTGCCCGTAGCAACTGGCATTCCCACTGCCATTCCCTCAGCCTTTCCCTCTGCTGGCTGAGACACTGGCTGCACTCCCTTGAGAAAGTATAGCAGCACATTCTGTGGTAAACAGGGTGTCAAAAACGAGGCCTAGGAGAAATGAAGGAAAGCTTCACTGATCTGTTAGACCTGTTCTCTTCCTGTCAAAAAATTGTTTCCTTTGATGCTTCAAAAACTTGGAGAGCAGATACCAGCTGATTAGATACCAGCCAAGTGCAACTCTATGTACTGGTGGAAGGACAGGAGAAAGCTGAAGCTGGGAGCGACTCACATCTCCTAGACAAAATCTCCTCATTGCACACCTCATATTTTTTCCTCTCCAAAGTGAACTTGCTTTGCTCTCCTGCTCAGTGTCTGCCAGAACTTAAGATTTAATTTAGCCTATGACAGATCAAGGAAAGCTTCAAAATATTTGTGAAGCATTCATTGATTAACCTGAAACCAAAATGTCACACTCTTTAATTCATAATCCTAGGACAGACCTGTCTGTTACTGGTGTAATTTAAATTTTCAGTTAGTGTGACAGCACTTGGTCATGCTCTTGTTTAATTTACCTTCAATTAGGATGTTATTATAATTAAATTCCATCAGAAGTATTGGAACTCAGCTGAATGCAGTAAGGGATTTCTACAGCCTTATTTTTCCAATATCAGAAGGGAAAAAATGCAAATAATTCACTTCACTTCTTTGCTTAAAAAAAGAGCAAGTAAATAGCTTTGGCATAGGCACACATCACATCTCTTGGGAAGTTCACGTACACACAGAAATCATCGTTTACTAAGGCTGATGACAGTTCAGAAAGTGCTGGCTGAATTTCATTTGACACCTTCACATCCATATTTGTTTCCTTCTCAGGTTTAACCACCTGGGGTAGCTTTTCAGCAGAAAGGTAAGCTGAGAAGGTTAGTTAATACACTACTGGTGGCCCATGTGTGTTTTGCCTGGTGAACAATTTGTTGGATAACTGAAATATGTCTAAGTGGGCTGTCACTCAGGTACAGAATAATTACTTGGTGTTTTACTGTTTCATTTTGATTACAATATTCTTTCTGTGTACATTTTTTCAATCATCAATGGTCTGCTACAATAAATTCTGCTCATTAATATCTAGCAAGTTCTGGAATTAATATAATCAGCTGGGTCTTGCAGGGACAGGTGATGTGATTAGCTGGAGAGAATCTAATGCCATACAATCATCAGAGATTATAAAATTCTTGTTAATTAAACATGGATTTTTAATTATTCTTTTATATTGTTGGCTATATTAAATGAATACAGGCAATCTTCCTACTATGGGATTCAAACAAAGGTGTCTTTAAGCACCAGGATATGCAACCAAAGTCAAGACTGCTTAATATGTTATAACTTGTTAAAAATGAGAGTAAGGCACAAAAAAATGTGATTTTAAAGTAAGTACCAGGATTTCAGTATGGTGTTCCCATATGTCCATATGCAAGATCAACACATTATTCCCATATATCTATCTTCCAGAAATTTGAGGGACTGAATTTTAAAGATATAATGGAAACAGTACTGTAAAATGAACCACATCCAATTTATTTTATGCTACAATGCACTGCCAGGAGAAAACACAAGGGAATTGCAACTGTAGAATTATTAACAAAACAAATTTCTAACTCACTACAGGATGAAACATGGAAGATCTTTTAAAAGATTATATAAATTATATGTATATGTTATCTATGGCATTTTTGAGTTGATTAATTCAGGAAAAAAACCCCACAAGTAAAGAACTGCAGGGTAAGTTATGAAGCAATAAGTTAGTGCTAATGATATATAACATCCCTTAAATTGGAATGGTGTTTTCATACCTAGTGGAAGCTTTTAGGATTAGATTTTTACATGAAGGAAGTAGAAGTATTTTTCCCTCAATCTCATCCTGCCATGTTCAATAATTTATTAAATTTTTTGAAATTGTCCAGCATACTAAAATTATTCCCACTAAGATTTTTAAATACAGGTTTTTCTGGATGGTGGGTCTCATACTGTGTGGAAGGTATGCTACAATTCAAAAAGATCATATTGTCCTTTTTTATTGGGCAGAATCAAAGACACAATGTTTTTGTTAAAACAGAATATTTTCATTGCTTGCTAGAATTACTTTATTACTTATCCATCTGTAAGACTAAGTTGTAGTTAAATTATGACTGTTTTTATGGTAAATAAGTGCTGGTAAACATTTGATGTAAATATCAATACTTATAGGAAATTTACTGTAGATTCCAAAGGTCTAGTTAAGAAATGCTTCATGTCTGAAAATGCACAGCAGATTAAGTACAGAGAATGTATTTAAGTTTACGGTTCTTTAGAGTTTTTGCTAGAGAGGAACTGCCCCAACGATGTCTCAGTCACCAGGGCACACACAAAAAAAAAATGTATAGCAGGTAAGAACAAAGAAAACAAAGCTTTCTCTACTTTTTTCTTTTTTTCTCTCTTTTTTTTTGTAATAACTAAGAAATTCAAAACTGATTTTTACTTTACAAATAATTGGTATTGGTTTAGAATGTACTTAGAATACTTAGATCAAAGTATAATGGGATAAAATATTAGAACATGTTTGCTGAATCCTATTCAAATCATGCTCCTCTGGTAGATGTGTTCCCATGTGAGCTGTATGTGCCAATGAGAAACCTCAAGTCTTTCTGGGCAGACACCACTTCTGCATGTTACCGGAAAATACAGACCATTTATACAATCATTCAAAAATCATAGTGTCAAAGACCCTTCTCTCTCACACAAGTTTTGCAATCAACAAAAACCAATTTGACAGAGGAAAGAAACCACACTTGGGTCATAAGTAATTTATTTTTTCCTAATTCAAGACCTTGTTTATAGTTTTAATAAGATTTTTCAGAATATGGTGGTATAAGAATATATGGCATATATATTTATTTATTTACATTAATATTAGAGTATAGTGGCCATATCACATTTATTATTGGCAATCCTTATTACATATTCTGATATTACTTCTTTAATGTAAAAGTGATAACTATTTTGGTCTACTTTGTCATTTGGACTTTCCCCTAGAGGCTGGCTCTAAGTAATAGCAGATTTGGCAGATTCTTTTCATTATTGTAGAAAAATGTAGATATTTGATCAGATAAAAAACAGGTTCTGTATCAAAAGAATTTTTACTGGGACTTACAATGTGCTAAAGATAATTTGATACCATTCATATTTGATAGTTTGTTAGCTTGAGTGTGGAAGCAAAACGTCTGCCTGTCGTCAAAGTCCATTCCCTTTGAACCATGCTTGAATAAAACTCACAGCTGAAGAAATTTACGTAATGAAAAAAATAAAAATCACTATTGCTCACAGAACAGTTTTTTGTACCTTTTATAGTTTGTCCTGTGCTTAAAACAGTGAAGTAGATATTACGTTTCTGTCTGAATATCAAGTTCTTGCTGTTTTAAAACTAATTTTGTAATTGTAAGTTAATATTCCATATACTTGTATGGGGCGACAACTGTGATGCCAGAACACTGTTTATGGCCCTACATCACAGGATGGTCAACCCTCTCCAAACAGAAAAAAACCCTAACCACAGTACAATATGTCTGTGAGGCACCCTGTCAGTAAGCTTTGAAGATCATGGAAACTTGGGATGATTTGTTTATCTTCTTGATTGACAAATTCAGGTTCTTCATTACTGTGCAGTGCACGTGTCACTCTGTGACAGCTATTCCCCCATTGCAAACCTGTCTGCACTCAGATTGCACCTGCCTGACCCAAACCTTGGGGACTGTTACACCCTGAAAGATCAGCCCACAGCTCTGAAGTACTTCAGCGTGAAACAACACAGACCACCACAGTGCTAGTAGTTCTAAAGAAAAGGACTAGAAAGAATAAATGATCAAGAAGTCACATCACATGAGAAAGTTATATTCCAGGATTCAACATTTGAGATCCCATATGATAAACAGTGAATAACCATTGAACTGATATCAAAGTATCCTATTTTGTGAAATCAGATTTATCCATTGCCAATTAAATGTATTTTGATTCTACTGGGTTTGGCATTTCCATTTATGAATAAAAGAGATCCATATTTTGATAAAGAATTTGGACTTGCATGTGGTCTTGTAACTGTGATCAACATAGGTCATACTACCATTGTTATAAGTTAAAAAAAACATTTTTTGAAAATTTACTAAAAAGTTAAATCATTAGGCAGACTAATAAGTATGGCTTCTTACAAAGACTCTCTGAGTGGTGGATTTTTAAAATTTAATTTCACATATGAACTTAAAAAGATTTATCCCATTTATTTATGAATTATATCTTGTATATTTCTTAAAGGTCACTACAGTTATTCATGCTAATGTGCAGACAAGGTGGGAAAACAACAGGAAAATGCACACCCACTCCTCCCGTCCTATCCCACCTTGTCTATTAGTTTTGTCTCAACTCACTAGCACAGTAACAACTGGACATCTCACAGTTTCATCTGTTATACAACACTGCTTCTTACATAGAACTGGGGATAAAGGCAAGGGCTGCACCTACTTGAAAAGTACTAATGGTACCATTTTCTCCCCAAAATATATACATGCCATTCTCACTCATAAACTGAACGAACAAAAGTATCCCTATAACAGATGGTAAAGGAAAAGAGATTTATGCATTTTTCTACTGATTTCTTTCGGCTCTTTTTCTTCATGACTTTAGACGTAGGGACTGAAGCCCAGTGTTCTTGATCTTGACAATAGCATTGAGTTTTTTAGATATGGGTAGGAGAGATGCATTTGTTACTTCCTCCTTTGTATGTTTTTTTATGGAGAAGTGAGTGACCTCCTGATAATTATAGTTGATAAAAGATGAAGGCACATTTGGTCTTTCTGGGAAGAATTACCATGTTATTACAGGTCAGGTCTTCTACACTCTGCTGCTCATCTGGAGTCCTCTTGAGAATCCCCACTTACAGAGTTACTTCCCTGAAAGATATCTCATTGCTTTTTCTCCAAAAATATAGAAACCAGGGGAAACAGCTTTTGTTTGTCAGCAGGTCTTCTTGCAAGAAAATTAAGAAATTAATGATGGAGCCTTAACTAGTTGTTAAGTTTGTACTTCTAAAAGCATCATCTTAAAATCAATTCCAGCTAATATAAACAAATTCATTTCCCTAGCCCTACCTTGCATTTGGGTTATTTTACTCATAAATAGGAAGTCCCTTATTAGTTATTTGTGTCAATATTTTATGTGTTCAGTCAGGAACATTTACTCCATTCCCTGGAACACTGATAGAATTTAGTCATATTAAACTTGACCTCTTATCTACTCCTACATTTTCTTCCATTATGTTGCCAATAAAGATGGCTACAGTCAGCAATAAAATTATACTAAAACGAGCCATAGTACAATATAGAGCTTCTTATCTTTAAATAATTCAGGTACTGCTGACTGTGAAAAAAATTCATAGCCATCTGTGAGCAAGTAAATTTAATTTAGTTAAACATTTCTACAAGACAGCTGGCCACATAAACCATGCCACCACACTTTGGAAAATCTCAGCAGTAAGTGAATGGACATGAAGTTTTATCCCTATCCAGAACCAAAAAACAATACATACATTTCAATTTTTATATGTACATATTTACATATATGTACTTAATATATATGTATACTGAAACTTTCTCATGTTTTAGGAGCATATACTTAATGGAAAATATAATTTAATAATATTGACCCAGTTTCTTCTTATATCAATATCTCAAGCTGCACACCTCTCACATAGCTAGATCAATACAAATCTCAAAGCTCTATGTCTCCCTAAAATTACCAGAACTTTTGCATTTTCCATTCAAAATCAAGTTTTTTAAATAGCACTGTGGGACTTGCACACACCTGTTAGTGGAATTGTCACATAATAATAATGCCACAGTCAATTCATGCTTTCTTTTGGCAGTTTAACTCAAAAGGAAGAGGATGACCCTCACTCTGCAGTTGCAAGGAGATGATCAAAACTGTTATGTAAGTTGAACTGGATGGATACGACACAAATATTGACTAAAATAAACATTTATTTATCCTAACAACCTTTCAAGATATTTTTTAAATTTATGCCAAGTTTGTTATCACCCTTGTGCCTTGAAATCTCGGAAGCAGAGCAATCAGTTCTCCAATGGATGAAACAGGGTACTTTCCTGAATGCATAAAAGTAACGAATGCATAAAATGTACTGAATACATAAAATGTGCTTAGAACAGAGATCAGAAAATCTGTTGTTACTGATAGTTGAGGAGAAAAGAGACTCATGTCACTACTGTAAATCACCATGGTCACCCAAGCAACCTCTTCTCTTTAAAAATATCATCTTCATACTTGTACTAAGGGATTTGGTAAATACCCATGTTTAACTTGAAAAAAATGCCCTTCTTCTAGCAGCTAAAATCCCTGAAGCTCATAGAATCACACAATAGTTTGTGTTGGAAAGGACTTTAGAGATTATTTCCAAGCTCCCTGCCATAGGCAGTGACAATTTCCACTAGACCAGTTTGCTAAATGCCCCATCCAACCTGACCTTGAACACTTCCAGCAGCACTTCCAGGGATGGGGCAAAGTTTTTGAGCCAGACTAAAAGTTCTTGTCATTAAATTAGCTTCTTTTTTCATACATAGCCTGATGAATTTCATTACTCATACCACTTGCTTTGGAGTGATCCGTAAAATATTCAAAGACAATGGTGTAAGTTTTAACTAGCCTATTCTATATTAGGTGCAGTTAAAGGAAGACACAGACAGATCAGCCTGATGGGTTCTTACATGAAAGTAGCAAAGGAGGGAGGAAAAGAGCACACTGAAATGGGTTTTCTTATTTCCTTTGACTTCTCAAGGTATTGACAATAAGCATCTATGGTTGGCCTTGGTGTTTCCAAGGAAATAGACCCTGAACTGAACAGCAACATAAAATAAAATCATGGTAGGATCATTGTCATTAGAAGGTGTTTTAAGGTGAAAAAAACTTTAAGTTGGTAATGCTGAAAGGTAAGAGATTATTTCATGTATGTGGGTGAATGCGCATGTGGATGAAAGAGAAGTGACATGACCCCAGTCTGCCAATTGATAAGAGGCAAGAACCACCAACCATGGGGCTGGTCACACATTCTGCCTCTGCACAAGGACTATTTAGATTAGGAAATCAGGGGCTTGAATTCTGGAAAGAAGAGCAGGTGTGGGAAAAAAAGGAGTTCCCAAAGAAAGGGAACAATCTTGGAAAAATGAAAGTGCATACCCTGGAGATCAGATGTTTGATGGAAATAAATGTCATTGAACACCCAGGACCTTGCCTAGTAACATCCAGAACTGGTGACTGAACAGTGGCAGAGCAAGAACTGCTGTGACTTTCTGCCCATCCTTCCTGGGCTGAACTTCACTACCCTGCGGGGAAGGAAATTCAAGACCTGGAAATAAAGCCCAGAGTAAAGTGAGGGAATGAGTGTGGGATGAACAAGCAGGGTAAAAGGTTTAGTTCTGCTAATTCTTAAATAAACAACAGCATGCAGGCCCACTATGTGTTGTAATTTTAATTTATTTCACTTGCAGTAGAAGAAAATTTCTATAATTTGTTTCTGGAAATGGCTTTTTATTATCCCAAGATGGTGTAATTTTTGGTGTACAGTGGAAAAAATCAATTGCAGACATAATTTGTTAGAAAATGTGATGCTTTGAGACTGACCCTCTCCTTGGTCACTCCTAAATGACAAATTAATTAAATTAACCAGAAAAGACTTTAAAATAGAAGTGCAGAAAGACTGAAAAAGAAGCTTGCATTGAGCTACTCTTTTTTAGTTGTTGTTACACACTCTTTATTTAATGGGAAATTGTTTTGGTTGACTGTGCTTCAACTTCTTTGGGGAATAAGATGGATTTCTCAGCAGAAAAAAAATCAAGTCCTTTACCATAAAGTCACTTGGTAGCAGCCAAAGTTTGCATTGCTTCTGGAGCAACCCCAGGAGCCCCCATAACCCAGAACAGATTTCTGAGCAGCGTGTACACTGCCTGCATGTAGCCACCTAACTCAGGGCTCTGAGCCATCTCTAAGAGACACCTGTTCCCATCATTTGCTCTAACAATTAACACCAAAGTTAGATACCTAATGAACCTGACAGGGATAGCTTGGAAAACTCCACACTTTCCTCTTGCCTCTTAGAGACAGTAAGACATGGCACACCCTTCTCCACAGACACTGCTGTCACTGTGACCGGGCTCCAAACCACAGGTACCCCTGCAGAACAAGGAAGGGATCTTCTCCAGTCTGACTCCCATACACATACACCAGTTCAAAAACTAACCCCATAAAGAGGACATGAAAGATTTATTTGGCCATCTTGGCCCATCTGTGCTGATTTTTGAGCTTGTGTAGGAGATTTAAACATCACAATTGCCTCCAACACTGTCAAGGCCACAGAACAGCAGGGACTTGAGATAAGCAAAGAAGACAGGAATTGGTAACAAGAAGGTGTTAATTCCAGACCAAGTGGAGTTGAGATTTGGTTAGCACATCCTAGTTAATGCATCTGAACAAAAAATTCCACTGTGGCAAACTGTGGGAAATGAAGAAACTGCTTATATACATGCCACGCCAAGTTATGGGAACATCTGTGACCACATTGTGGATACCCAGAACTTGGACAGTATAAAGGTGATACCTCCAGAAGAATGACTCTGAGACCCCCACCAACAAGAAGAGCAGCAGCAGAAGAACCAATGGGATGCCATCTGCATCTAAAGTTGGTGACATCTTTCTACTTAATCTCTCTCTCTCTATCTCTTCCCCTGTCCCCCTTTATTTTCTATTTCTTTCTATCTCTCTTCACCTTACATTTACTGTTAGATAAAATCCATACTATTGACTTCAGCATATGGTCTCCTTTGCACATTAATTCAGGCAGAGACACCTCTCAATAATCTGATCATAACAGCTTGGGGCATCAGCAGCATGCCCCATATAAATATTTTGGCTGCAGAAATATACCAAGTGGATACACTTTGTAACTTTACACCTCCTAACACATGCAAGGTATAAAATTAGGATCTGTAACTGCTACCGCTATATGACCAAACCCAACAAAATAAGGAAAAAGCCATCTTTTTCCTCAGCATTTATCTCTCAGAAAAGGAGAGAACATGAACTGAATTGCTTTCTGAGGATACAAAATCTTGACAATCAAGTTTTACCAAGGATAATTCTTTATGGTGTTAAAATAATGTGAATTCTTTCACAGATAAGTAGAAAAACAGTGGTTCTTTTGTTAAATATTTTGATCAAGCTTTTTCTTCAATTAATTCCCTGAGTCTTGCAAACATAAGAATGCAATTACTGCACACAAGTCGTAGCTTGAGAGGCAAAAATTGCTGTGTCCTTCTGTCAGCTATCCAGGTAGCTCAGGGCAGTCTTACACACATCAACAAATAGCTATAAATGTACTTGCCTGCCCACACTCTGTAAAACTAGGCCATAGACTTTTGGAGCCAAGAAAGGTGATTATCATTTAGAAACACTGCTTTTAGAGTATAGAAAACAGAGGAGATTCAGTGCTTTCTGGAAAATTTCACTAGGATAAGAGTATCACACTCAAAAATCCTAGGTAAGCCTTTGGAGCTTGCTCAATCTGCTCTCAACACATTAATGGGCAGATGCAGACCTGAGTGTTTGCTGGGGACATTGCTGAAGCCCTTCCTGCAGGAGCAACATGGGCAAGAAAACCACCCAGTGCTCACAGAGAGCCTGGTGATCCCTGAAGGGACTATATGGAATAGGAAAGGGCTGGAATAGTATAAGTTTCTGAAAGTCCTGTTTAAGCATCCTAGCAATAAAACATTTACAAAAGGGGGCAGAGGGAAGAGGAAAAAAAGGTACTTATATTTGGCATGCAAGCATATCTGAGACCACTGCTTCCTTGTTGTGCTACTGTGACATTCTCACTCAGGCAGTGTGGTTTGGTTTGGTTTAACACATGCCATGTGTACTTTTTGCAGGTAAGTCCACTGCATCTTTTTCCTAAATTAGCAAGGGTAAGCCTGTAGAGCATACACAGAAAATCAGTGTGCAAGAAAAATGTGTGTACAACCTTCAGTGTAAGACGGAAAATTCCAATAACAGAATTCTAGATAAGCCCCCATGTTTTTTCTAAGGTTTTCCTTAGAAACAGAGGAAACTGTCAAAATGTTTATTAAAAAAAACTCAACAATCCCACCACATTTTAGTGCTTTTTAAGTAATGATTACTGACAGCCTTTTATCTTAAGTTCTTTCAGCTCTCAGTATGTAAAGCCAGCCATAGACTTAGAACATAAATTTCTCTGTGTATACAAGCTCTTTGTATAAAATGCAGATTAGTATTGTTGCAGCTGTATGCCTATCCTTGTTTAAAAAAATACCTTCAAACTGCTTTAGCATTGACTAGTCAACTCATATATTAATGTAAGTATACATGAGACTGTGGGTATATTTTAAAAAAGCTTACTTATAATGTTGGTACTGAAATAGACATAGAAAAACTATATCAGAGATAAGACACTAAATTGAGACCCTTAAATGTGTTTTTCATCTAGCATTAGATGGAAAAATTAATATTCTAAAAGTTATTACAGGCATATTTTATAACAGATATTAATAAATTACCTCTGTAGCATTGCCTCCCAAGAATAAGTAGTTTTATACAAAATCAAAACAAAATCCCCCACTCCTTTTTGATTAACCTCATCAACAAGAAAAGCATTTATGCAGCTGCAGTGATCTTGAACTGAGCTTGCCTGAGCTGGGACTTTCACAAATTTAAATTTCAGAACAAAATGCTCAATTTTTGGTAAAAAAAAAATGAAAAATTTTCAGAATGACATCACTTACCAAAATCTTGATGTGTAAGTCATGCCTATCTCTGCTGTTGCCTTTGGAACAATAACCAGTCTTGGAAAACATCATAAGAGGGAGGTAGATCATACATTTTTACATATTTATGAAGCAATTCATGGAAATTTCATATCACTGGACAATGCTGTTACTTTAAGTTGTAAACCAGAAGGTAAATCGATGCAGTGGAAAACTTCCCTATGGGACAAGAAGAAAGAGGATGTCTACTAAGCAAAATATTTAGTACTTTCAAAGACATCACGAAGAATGGGCATCAGACTGAAAGGATCTCAGGCCTTGTTCCTCTACAACAGCATTGTCAATGCTTCCTCATCGCACTAGGTAAGAAATACATAATACATGACTCTCTTACTCCTAATGCTGGACTTATAGTGCAGCCAGGCAGGTTTATCCTTTTAAAAAAAGCAACTGAAAATGAACAAACAAACAGAAAACTGGTAAAAAACCATAATAGTGCTCCTTTGCACTGTAAGGTGCAAAGCTCTGAACCAAATCAAGGTGCAGGTCAAGCAATCTATTTTTCAGTAAATATCCCCATTCACAACTCTAAGAATTCCTATAGAAAAAAAAATCAATGCTTGACCATAGTCCAAGATTCTACCGAATAGTTTGTGCTGGCTACTCTAACCTGAGACTTTATTATTAAGAAAATGTGGCTACTGCTTTCACAGGTTGCGGATCCCCCGAGAGGAGAAGTTAGATAAAGAGCAGAGAGGTAAAAAAATATTAAAAAGAAACACCAGGCTTTTAGAATTTTCACTTAGAATTTAAAAGGCATCTGACTGGCATAAATTGATGGAATTGTGCTTGTGATGTTGGGCCTGACATCAGTTGAGGATTGAAGTGATGTTTTTCCTGTATTGTGGACTGCTAAAATTGTATTCTCACTGTGTCTATCTGGTTTTGTGACACTATAATGTCCTTGTCCTGATGCTGCAGCATAAAAACTGAATGGCTCTTTAACTACAAAATTAATTGGACTTTCATCTCATATAGTACATCTTCATTAATGCTAAATAGGTTAATTATTATAAAAAAATTACCATAAATAATATAGGGATTAATAATTTAATGCCTATAAAAGTATTGCCATTTTTCATAGAATCTTCTGTATAAAGCTTACCTAATCACCATTTGGATTTCCCAAAAAATTGCATACGCCATAGGCCAAGGTTTGCTCTGTCCTTATTTTGCACATTGAAAGTTCCTGTTACACTAATATATGTCCTAAGAATGGGACTAGCTTTGCCTGTCATAGCCCTGCACCTGGGAATTACACAAGCATTTAGGAGTTCCCACTTTAGGAACTGACTCTATAGCAGATTCCTTGTCTTTAAGTAAATGTTACTTATTCAGAAATGCTCTAAGTCAGAATATAGGTTTCAATCCTGAACCTAGTCCAAGTCTAACGGTATGAGTGACTTTATGCATAAGAAAACAATTTTTTACATGGACATCAGATATTGTCTGGCACTGATATCTTACTGCTTTTGGGAAAGGCCTAAGACGAATGAATTCTGTTATTGGTTTGGATGTCTGGGTGAAATTTCCCATTCATTTATTCCTCATCTTGTCATTGCCTGTGAAAAAATGGCAATTAATTTTTCTTCCAGTCATCATCTACCTTCACTATTTAGAACATAAACTGAAAGCTGAGAAGGTAAAGGGGAGGTCTCTAGATGTGTCCTGTTCTCATACTCTTCCCTAAACATCCTCTTCTGTCTTCTGTCATAGGGTGCAGGATTCTGTATTCCTTTGGTCTACCTCGCTTGACTTTAAACTGAAAAGGGATAGGTTGAGATTAGATATTAGGAATAAACTTTTTACTCTGTAGGTGGTGAGGCACTGGAACAGGTTGTCCAGAGAAGCTGTGAATGCTCCATTCCTGGAAGTGTTCAAGGCCAGGTTGGATAGGGCTTTGAACCTGGTCTAGTGGAAGTTGTCCCTGTCCAATTCAGGGGAGTTGGAACTAGATGATCTTTAAGATCACTTCCACCTCAAAAAATTCTATTATTTTGCGATTCTAGTACAAAGCTGAATGGCTGAAAAACATAAATTAAATATTGCCTTTACATGCAAGAAAGAACTGAAGAACAAAAGGGACTTGAAAAATGAGGATCTGGGACCTTGTGCCACCTGGAATAAAAGGAAAACAAACCTGACAGAAATCAGAAATGAATTTTCCTCCCAATTGTGCACAACATAGAGCTATTAGTTATAACAACATAGTTTTCCAGAAGTACATTCACACAAAACCAGCAGGACTGGAGCTCGAGATAACACATGCACAAAATCCATTAGCAATTTGTAAGAGCTGAACCATGCTGACAGACTAATTCCTCTAAACAACAGTTCTGGGCTGAGCTGTGCAGCGCTCGCCCAGCACATCACTGTGCAGCACTGGCAGGCCTGGCACTACCTGCCACGAGCACCTCTAGAAATGTCAGTAAATAACACCTTTTTTTCTACTGCTGTTGACAGAAGTGCCCAAAGAGCTCAGGTGTGTATTATATAGGCATACACCAACATTTAACATGCCAAAGGGCAAGGGAGGTGGTGACTACCTCTCTCTTTCCTTCACTCTGGAGGGAATAATGCTCTCTACCCTGTGGTTTACCCCCACTGCAGGGAACAGCTAAGGCTGGAGACAGGTGCCCTCCACTTCCTGCAGCCAGGGCGGTAGTTCTTCCCTCTCTGCTCCACGGCTTGCTGGAGCAGGGAATAACAAGGCTGTGGGGCCAATGAGTCAGAAATCCTTTTCATGCTGTTGACAGAAACTCAATGTAATTTTCTGACAAAAAATAACATGCACTCTAGCCAGCTGAAATATACTGGTAATATCTCTGTAGGTATACATTACAGAAATAGCATACATTTCCTGTAGGCATCTGACAAGAAGTTTAGCTGAACTGTACCAGTTCCTGGTAATGAGTCTGAAGGAAGATCCCTGGATCCCAGAAACTGGGGAAATTGACAGAGTGGCCAACAGTTTCAAAATCAAAGCACACTTTTTGTGCCTTGGTATCAGGCAGTCAAGCTGTGATAAGAGATTTTGATTTCATGATGTGCTGAGCATGTCTGAAAATCGAGCTCCTCTGTGGTACTTCAAACTGGACAGGAAGAACCAGGGGGCCCTAAAGTTAACCTAACCACAATTCATGTCAAAATTTCACCTTTTTAACATATCTTCTACCTATCTTATACAATTACCACTTCCAGTACATACACTAAGAGACAAGAAAAAGGAATTTAAAATGCAGCTTTATTAGCCTCATAAAATAATACTAATTTTTTACTATTCTCATATGAAAATCCAAAGAATTTCTGTTATAAAGAGAACTGGCTTTTCAAATCACAGGTTATACTCCAATTAATATGGAATTACTATGTTCTGATAAAATATGTGATGTGCAATATGTAATAAAAGAGGCTTATTTAAAGGATAAGAGCGATACCATACAATACTTCACAGTATTTTTCATTATTTTAAAAGAGTTGTTTTAGCTCTTTCTTCAATAGTTAATCTTCAGAGAGAGGCAAAAAGAATGTGACTACAATTACACGGCTCTTGTTTGTGTAGGCACATTAATTCATTATTGCTGAATTGTTGGTGACCGATGAATTTGTAACACTACTATTTGGTTTAAGTAAAGGAAAATTAGAACATTTTGTTTAAGTGTCCTATATATCCAAATAATTATTCAAATGCAATGACAAGGTGTAGGTTCTTGATACAATCTAAGACAAGAATAATGTTTTAAATGTAAAAAGCATATAAAATTTTCTGTAACCTTGGTATCACTGTAGCTAAATCTTCAATACAGCCACAGTGTAAGACAAAAAGAAAGATCTCATCTTTGAGTCGGTGGCAGAAAAAGAAAAAAAGGAATGAAGAAAAAAAGTGCTCACCTGCTTTACAAAGGGATATCCAAACCCTTAAAAATATTTCTATCAAATATTTGAGCTTTTTTTCCCAAAATCTTAGATGCAGCTGTGTTTTGTGCAGCTGTGGTACAAAGAAGGAACTGAAGATAGGTTTTGGGAGCAGATACATGAGATGTTCCTTCTACCACACACAGTGTAGGATTTGGAAGCAAATGTATCTAACACCATCAGCAGAAAAGGGGTTATATTGAAAGAAAAATGTAGTCTACATTACATTTCTCATTTTGAAATTTTTTTTCAGAAATTTTCCTTTTATGGTCAAATTGCCTTTTTTGAATATTAGTAACATGAACTTGGAGGGCCAAAAAGTTCTTCCATTCAGGTTTTTTTTTCTCTTTTAATTTGTTTAAGACCTCTAACCAAATTAATTCTTCATAAAATGTCATGAATAACTTTTCAACTTAATGGTACATTCACTTCATTATTTATTTTTTTTTTCAGCTTTGTTTTAATTGTGTTTTTGTAGTTGCTTTTGCTTCTCTTTCCCTCTCTTTCAAATAAGACTTTACTTTTATCTCTCAAACATTCATACAGGTTAGGAAAACAGCTTCTTAAGTTTACACTATTTGCTATTGAAAATATTTGTTTCACTTTTTATTTCAGGGTATACAGAAAAAGTGGGAAATAAACCTCTTACAAAAGAGACATTTCCCTACATTTTCTTACTAAATCCTAAAACAACTTAGTATAAGAGGAGCATCTGTGCTTAGACCAGAGTTTTTTAGCCATTTTCTCACCATTTCATAACTTAATGCTGAAGAAAACACTACCACATACATGGCAGAGCAAATGAACTGCAATTCTTGCCTAGCAGCTCAAGTATATCTATTTCAAATACAGAGAATGCAGAAAATATTCTGAAGTCCTCAGAATTCAGAGTATAGCAATGTAAAAATAAATATCAGGCAGGTGTCCACTGTACAGGTTTTGGAGGATGAGGTCATGAGCATAGGGCAAGGTCATGAGCATAAACAGACATGATGTTTACCCTGTGCACAATTGCTGAAGTAGAAAGGGGACTTTGTTTTCTATGGACTGTATTGGGTTTGTGTGGCAAGGAGCCCTGGACCTGAGGTTTCCCTGCAGCGGGTGGTGCAGGCCAGGGGGAAGTAGCTGTGTCCCTGCCACCCATGGAGGTCCACAGGGGAGCAGAAATCCACCTGCAGTCCCTGGAGAACCCCATGACAGAGTAACTCATGCCCAAAGGAGGCTGTGATCCTGTGGGAAGCCCATGCTGGAGCAGATTTGTGAAAGGACCTGTGGACCTATGGAGAGAGGATCTCATTCTGGAGTAAGTTTTCTGGCAGGGCTTGTGACCCTGCAGGAGACCCATGCTGGAGCAACCAGTTCCTAAAGGACTGCGCCCCATAGAAGGGACCCATACTGGAACAGTTCTGTGAGATTTATTTTTACACGTTCATTTAGGTTCTCTATTTTGAAAACTATTTTGTTTTAGTAGTATGTTTCTGTCTTAATAAACCAATCTTTAATTATTAGAAGCATTTTGGTGGGTTTGGTTGGCTCACTTTAGAAAAGCATTAGTTTCATGTCAGGACAAGAGCTGACTCCTGGTCTCTTTAAACAAACAAACAACTTCAGTCCACCTCCAGGGACACAGATATGTACTAAAGAGGGGCTTGTTGTTTTAGAACAAAAGTAGAATTGAATGGAATATGTTACCTAGGCAACAAAACATCTGAGCAGAGGTAAATTATAGAAAAATCTGGCCAGCAGGGAATGAGTCTGGTGATAATGTCAGAGAAAGAAGCAAGGCCACTGTAATAGAAAGAGAATAAACCAGAATACTCCAGAATTGAGCAAACATTTTAGAAACAAACCCCTGCTAATTTTACCCAGAGGTAAAAAGGTATAAAACTTACTTCACCGCATTGTTTTACAGCTTGGTCTATATTGATGAGGCTACTTTTGAAGGACGCTCTTCCCTGTGTTTGTTTTCATCAACTTGCAATCCTTTCAGGATACTCACCAGTGTTATGCACAGCTTCTAATAAAGAGGAAGAGGCTTGCAGAAATAGCATAATCTAAATTTTTTTTTTTTAAATTGTGTTCCTGATAAAGTCAATGTCAAAGTTTGCATGGACTTTAATTAGGTGAAGATATCAGTGTTTTAAGACCAAATTCAAAGTCATTAAGCTCTGGGGAAGGCTTACATTGAAGAAGGCTGGCTTTGCCAATATTGATTTAGGCCACGGCTGAGAATAAGTTCCTTACTGAAATACGCTTTTATAATATCAAGAGGGGTTAAATTAACACTGCTTTCAACTTCTGAATATTTTCTAGCTTCGTACCTTTCAAATGAGTACAGAAAAGCAGTTTTAAAACAACAACAACAAAGCATCTCATTATGGAGTAAAAAAGGAGTTTCTATGACTAAGAAATAAAAAGATTTCATACATCAAGTCACTTGCACATATAATGAGACTGGAGGAAATAAAAAGACAAAATTTATTTTATCTTGGCATTGATGCTGAAGAACTATTTGAATAGAGGAGCAATGACATATTTAGTGTCACATCTGTTCATCTGCATGTGGTAATCTAAGGATCCTGTCAGTGCTGCGTGTCAAGACTTTATACGCGTGCGCTCGTGGGTGTGTGGGCGAGATGTGTGTATATATACAACAGAAGAAATAAGAGGAACAAAAGGAGAGAATCGAAATACGTATCATGGATAATGTGATTGACAAAGAAAAAGATAAACAAAGCATAGAGAAATCAAATTGACATCATTTTTCTATTTACCACGTTCAAAAATAACCCATTTTCATGTGAGAATGAGATTAGAAATCGAGACAGATCAAAAAACAGCCTGTCAGTTAATGGCATAGCCGGCTAAGTTAAGACCTTGCAAATTTTAATAAGTGTGTTGGCCCTGTACAAATTCTTTTTAAGATAGTGACAAACTGTCTGAAAGGAAATAAGATGACATTTTTCATACTGATTATATTGCTTACAATTAGGTATATGCCAATCCTCCCCTTCCTCACCACACCATCCCCATTCCCCAGAGCACCACTCAAAACAAACTGAAATTTGCAATTTTTCTGTATATAAAGAATATTCATTATTAGCAAGTAGGCAGAGATTACAGATGATTCTTTTGTCGTTTATGTCCACTGACAGTACTTGTTGTTAGGCTAGAGAGAGCATTTTGAGGTGGTGTACAATGAAGCAGCTGAAAGGCTGTTAGTCACACTGAGCTCTTCAGTTGAATTTTTTGCAATAGTAGTATGGAAGAAAAATTGCTGCTGTGTCAGCTCACTGAATGTAAATCACTGAAAGAAGGAAAATGTTATAATGCAACCCTTGGGAATAGAGAAGGTCAGAGATGAAGCAAAAGGAAATTCTAACAAGTATGTGATTAGCAAACTTTTGAATCTTATGCAATCTAAATCTGGCCTTCCTTATAAGTAACTTCTTCTGTACTGTGTCATTCTTGGAGAATCCATCTGGCCTGACTCTGCAGTCAGCTAGGACATTTAGTTATTGGGGAATCTCTATTTTTTCATGTCTCACTTTTCTGAGAGAGGGTTTAGGCTTGGGGAAGGTGAGGAAGGACAGGTTGATGGACAAGAGCAAAATCATGAAGGTTTGCCTTTCCTTCTTCTTTATTTTTTTTTTTGTTTGTTTGTTTTTAATTGGGCAGATGGTATATTTGTGAAAGAATTTCCCTGTTACTTTTTGACCAAATGACAGAAAACTAAATTATTTCCTTAGTCACTTCCAATCCTACATGTCCCCTATTCAGCAAAGCAACCAAGTGCCAAAATCTGAATACTAAACTCAGGTCAAAGCTTGCTAAATTCAGTGTAGGACTTTCTACTGAATCAGAGCTCTCCATATCTGCCAGAACATAATTAAATAAGTATTTAAAACTAGATGCAATAAATATTCCTAAAACACCAGTTGTGTAAATATCTACTTTATTGTTTATGAATGGTATGTCTTTCTTAAGGTCTTGACCTCATTGGGAAACCTGTTTTCAAGGAGATGTGTGCGGATAAAGGATATTGAATGAAGTGATTGTAAATACATTATTCATTTCTTGTCATTACTGATGACCTTATGTGTAACTTGTGAGTGACAGAACATAGCACAGCTATGAATGATTGTTGTGAGGTCATCAGTCAGGGGCAGAAATTAATTCTGCATCTACAAGTGCCTAATTGCAAATCTTGTGTAGTATAACCATACTCTTTCAATATTTATGATTTTTGTAATTCAGTATTTTTTAAAATTTAAGTATACTGCTTTGAGCAATGGAAGACAAAAACATATCAACAGGTTTTCATCTAAAAATGCCCTTTTTTACCTGGAACCCTGAGACATCAGAGTATTGTTGGGCTTTTCTGGGAAGGGAGAAATTATGCCTATAGCAAGTTGTATTTATGTTAATAGGGGCTGTGTCATTGAATTTTCAATAAGGGCAGTGTCTCTGAATTTAGAGCAATCCATGTATTTGAAAGTAGTTTTTAAAAACCAGTTTATGAAAAGATGATTTTATTTTTAATTTCCATAAGAAACACTATTAAGGAATTAAGATTATTATAGAATTTGATAATTTTAA
Organism: Orthonyx spaldingii; assembly: GCA_013397795.1. Lineage (NCBI taxonomy): Eukaryota > Metazoa > Chordata > Aves > Passeriformes > Orthonychidae > Orthonyx > Orthonyx spaldingii. The sequence continues at coordinate 408,998 of VZTJ01001433.1, forward strand.
TATAGCAACAGATAACATGATGGAGTAACTTAAATACTTTCACAGTGTACCGCAGCAGTAAATTGACTCCCTGCTAAGAAGTATGTGTGAATCTCTTGTGCATTACGAGAAAACTGCTCTAGTATTAATGATGAATTCCTAATGGAAGAAACCTTTTTGCCCTTGAAAATCATCTCAACCACAGATGAGGATTTGTCTATATTTATACACAGAAGTTATTCAAAATTTAAAAAAAAAGCTCAATTGATTAGATGAATAGGTAGATAGACAGACAAACAGAAACATTCAAAATTAATGCAATTAATTATCACTGTGGAAGCAAGTTGAATTCCCTGCAAATAGAAAGACTTTAAAAACTTAATTTAGATTACCTAAAATAAAACATACTGCTAAGCATGCAAAATTAGACTGTTTCAATCAAGTTGCACAAATATGAATATTCTAGGTAAGAATTAATGTAGCATACGGTAATATATTGAAGCCTGATTCTGACTAAAAGTGTTTATGGAGCATCCAATACAAATCCACTTATCAAGTAGAAGTATTTTCAACATATTTTACTGAGAGTCTACCTAAAGACAAGCTTCCAACTAAACCGTATTTTAATCAAGTTTTCCTTAACATGTAAGTGATGTTTTCTATAACCTAGGCTCATCTGGACAGTATGTAAGAAGGCTTTAATGTCCACCCTGTTGAAATTCTGGCTTCCAGATGGAGGCATTGTGCAGATCTTTCTTCTGAAGGTGTTCTTCTAATGCCATAGTGGAACTCATACACATCTCGGGAAATTTTTCAACTGAAAATACAGATTTAAATGGGTCATAATATACTGCACAGATTTCAAGCTGCAAAATCCTGTGTCTAGCAAAACTCAGACCCTCTGAGGCTTTATCAGGAATCTTGCAATTGAGAGCAGCTTACCAAAAGACTTTTCAAATTAACTTAAGCCAAATAATGTAGAGACAGGTAAGCATTTCACTTTCATACTGGTAGCTGTGCAAAGACGGGCTCATCTAAAATGAGAGCTTGTTTGGAGACAAACTTTCCAAGAGTCATAGCTAGAGACAATACTCAGCCATGCACTGGTGAAGAGAACCAGCTGCACACCAAGCACCTTGGCTTAGCATCTCTGGGCTCAGCTGGCTGCACTTCAGTGCCAAGAGCAAACTACTCCTCAATTTCTGCAGGAGCAAGGTTAGGCACATAATGACTCCTTAGTGGGATTATTAACAAAACATAAAAGTTTGACTTTAAAACCTGACATTTTTATTGATAAACCAAAGCACACTGAGCAATAAATAGGCAAAAAAACCCCTAGGAAAACTCATGGCAGTATTTCAGTACTTAAAGGGCAGCTACTAAGAGGACAGAAGCACTTTCTTCCTTCACAAGGAGTCAGTCACAGGGAGCAGACAAGGGGCAGCAGGTATCAGTTGCATGAGGAGAGGTTTCATCTTGGTTTAAGGGTTTTTTAGGAGAACAATCAAATTTTATGAGAAAATTTTTGTGAGACCAATCACCCACTGGAACAACATCTCCAGGAACATGGTGGACTCCCCATCAGGAGGCTTTCAAGATGCAACTACAAAGGGTACCAGACAAGCGTGTCTTGGATCCTTTCCCACAAAAAGTTGGACTAGATGATCTCTTAAGGTCCTTCCAGCCTGAGCTGAATCATTATATGATTCTATCACTATCTCAGCTCATCAGACAGAACTCTTTCAACCAATTTTCATCAACATTTAAGAACACACCATAATTCCCCAATGTCTTTAGCTTTTCAGGAAACTATCTAATAAAATTATAATTGTAATTGGGGCTAAATACTGACAAAAGACCCCACTCCCTCTCTCCCTGTGCTGTCTGTGGGAAGGAGGGAGGAATTGGGGGGAAAAATGGTGGTTTTAAGGGCTTATTTTACTTCTCATTATCCTGCTCTGAGTTTGTTAGTAATAAATTCACTTAATATTTTTAAGGTGAGCCTGTCCTTACCTTGACTCATGAACCATTCATTAAATTTTCTCTCCTCTGTCTAGTTGTGGAGGAGAGTGAGAAAGAGGCTTTCCTGGGTGCTTAGCATTTGGTCAGCATCAAACCTCGACAGTAGGCCAATTTATGTTCTATGATTCTAGCAGTATATTAAGAATCATAAGAAATTCAACAGCAGATGATGAGATCTCATGAGAGATATATTTAGGCATAACAGTTAGCCATTTCAAATCCCATATTTTTCCAAAGAATCTAAAAGAAATTCCAAAGCAAATCAAAGAGTGGACAGATGCTTGGACTGGACTACTCAGAAGGTGGGAAATAATTACAGTAGCAGCATGTAAAACTGATTCTTTTCCCACAGAACTTTATGCAAGATTCTATCTAAAATCCATTTTAAAATAAAAAAAAAAAGTCAATGTGAACTTTCTTAATCTGATTCCTGTACAAATTCTCTGTAACATCACTGGAATCACCCCTCTCTGCCCTGTTGCAAGTAGCTAGAATGATTTAGGTAGCTCATCTTGCCAATTAGGATTGTGATTGGGTTTATAGTAACCCGAGTTGCCTGGAAATGTTTCATTGTTAATTCTCCATATATGTTTTTGCATGAAAAAGAAAAAAAATGACATTGCTAAAAAGTCATATTTTAAAGTAGGGAAAAAATATCACCCTGAAATATCAAAATTCCCTGCCAAAATAAAGCACAGTTGAAACAGTGAGCAAGAACATTTGCCATAACACCCTGCTCATTTGTAGGTCTTTTTTTACCTCCTCTTTAATGCTTTCTTTCATTTTTTAATTATTATTTTTTAAGAATAATACACATAGTGATTTCTATATCTAATGTATTTCATTTGGAAAAGTTCTTTTGTTTCTCTATATTTACAGAGAGCCAAGCATCCATTCAAATTCAAATCTTGGCACAGCTTATTATCAACTAGAAAATGCATATTGTACTGCATCTCTCAATAGACAGACTTTTCAGTTTCAATTCAAAGTAAAGACTGTGGCCTTTCCTTACTGAAACTCTAATGGGAAAAATCTTTTCTTCATATGCCATTGTAACAGCTGCAGCAACAGCAGCGGTGAAGATCTGCATTCATTCATACTCCACCTTGAAAACTTTAAGATTTCAGTTGTTCAGAAGCTTCACGGAATGTTCTTGTGTTTGGATTAATCTGTGGAGATTATATCTGTGGACAAAAAGCAATCTCAACCTGAAATCCAGAGGGTACCACAACAAAAAGGGTAAACAAACAAATTGAAAATAGAATAAAGAGAGGAAAAGATATACACTTCAGGAGATAAATCTGGCATTACACCAAAGGACTAAGAGTTTCAACATGAAATAGATCTACACAGTGAAACAGAGACTGCTTTTTTAACAATGTCCTCCCCTTTTCAGGTTGAATATACTTTCTGGAAAATAAAACCCTCTTCCTACTCTTTTACTTCCTACATTTTTGCTTCTACATTGTCCAATTAGCATTTAAATCAAAACCAGGTCAGGCCTAAATATAACAAACTATGTCTCAATATATAATGAACATGTGCTCAAAGTATATACACACGGTTTTCTCATAGTCTTGGAAAATATAAATAAGGGCTAAGAGCAAAATATATATATGGCCAGATGTTCAAACTGAATAACATGTATACCTCCACCAAATCCAATATGAGACAAGATGGGGAACTGATCTGGTTTCTCAGGGTTCAGTAGAAACACAAGGTAGGAGCAGCGAGGGGAATTCACTACAGCAGTTACTAAGACTACATCTTGGTTATGGATTTTGTGCACAATATTACATAGCTCTTAATGTTTTCTCTTGTTCAAAAACAAAATAAAAGCCCCAAATACCCCAAAAATCAAACTCATAAGAAAATCCACCCATCCCCAGACAACAAAAACAGGAACATATTATTTGTTCTAGTACAAAAACTTCCAAAGCTTTGTCCTATCTTTTTCTTGTATCCTTATTTGAGAAACATGTCACACCATTTTCTTTGGATGCAAATAGCTTCTAGGTTTGAGTTTTTCATTTTCTGCAGTGAAAATCTTAATCAGCAGGGGTAGAAAGCACAACTAACCTGGGGGACTCACATGCAACCTTTCTCCGACTTGTAACTGAATTTGCAGATGTAAACTGTGGGGTCTAAAAGCCTTCTTTGATTTGTTTGGAAAGCTGAGCAAATTGCATTTGGAAGTCAGTTGTCTGTGTAAGAACACAGTGGCCATGACTTTGTGCAGCTACTGAATATGCCAAAGTACACAACTGAGACTATAAAGTTCAGCATTAACGCCTTTTACCTATCATACTTCGGCCTAATATGAATATTCTAGAATATTGATTCCTTTTGAGGACATGCTGCAAATAATACTATAAAATGGTCCCAGATATTCACTGGGACTGTTTTCATTTTTCATGCCAACTTTGTCAATTTTGTCTAACACATGCATAAAAGTGCTGTTGATAGTAAAAGAACAAGTATTAAGGTACCTTGATACCCTTCTAAGCTGGATATTTACTTATTTGACGGAGACAAAGGCAGAAAAACAAACATCACCCTTAGAAAAGATGGTAAATTGATTACACATCAAGACACATGATTAGAATCCAGGTATTCTGTTCTTCAGTGTTTTACTCTTAACCTACAGTCCCTGCTATCACTCTCCACAATCCACTGCATTTTTAGTATAATGTAATCATCCCATAATACTCATACAATTAGAGACTTTTAACTTCATTACTACTGATGGAATTTAGACTAATTAATAATTCCCAAAAGAACACTTAGCATAATCTACATTTTGACAATAGAGCATGAAAATTAAAAGAACAAATGTATGCACATATCCAACTGCCTTTGAATTGTGATGGTGACATTAATAATTTGTTATATTCATTGCTCAGCATTTATTGAAACTGCTCATAGACCAAGATAAACATAATTAAAATTAATGAAACCTAAAGAATACACAGAGGATCAGAAGTCAATGTCAACTGTATTTGATACTTACAGACAACTCTGAAGTTGAAGGTTTGCTTTTGAGTTTTATGTGATTGATAGTTGACTGGTGTATGATTAATTGTCAGATTTCTTATTTTACTGCTACTGAAATTCTAGGAAGAGGCTACCAAAATGAAAGCAATTATTTATGAAACAATTCAGTGGTAACTTTTGCATGTATTCCAAAGTAGTTCTTGGAGTGATGGAACTTATAAAAATTTAATATCTTGCAATGAAATTCTCCTGACCATTCTGACAATACTGTGTCTCCAATTTTAGTTAAAAGCAGATAATTTGGCAGGTAGCTAATACATGATCATTTTAGCTGTATGCTTAGTATGTGGTCTCTATCTAAAATCAATTTTTGGTCCCTGTCTTAGATACTTCAAAGGTTTTTTCTAAATTACATTCTGTAACTTCAATAAATTCTTTGGATAGCCTTTGAATGCCAAGGTTAGAGCAATAAGCTTTAAAATAGTGCCTTGCCCATAGCTGGGAAGTAGAAGGCTGCCATCCAAGCATTTGCATCCCAATAGTGTATAACCCAGGCTATAATATGTGTCATAGGGCTTTGACTTCATTTCAATTAATTTTTTCCAAGGACAGGCTTGTCAGGTGCTATGGCAACTTTATACTGTTTACAAGCAAGGTTTATACTTATGAAAAATGCCAGTTGCAAATAAAGTATCATAAGATTTAAACAGAATTATGCAGTAGAACTATGTCAAATCGCTTTAACTGAAGATGTAGCCTGAATTCATTGTTGGAGGCAAGGAACCAGGGCTACTGGAGTTTCACTATCAGCTTTGACAGTCCTTTGCTTTATAGCTACCTACAGTCTGGAGAAGCAATTGAGCTGCTACCTAAAACACACCTCAGTGAACAGAAGAAATATCTGGCCGATGTGAAATGGTTTACCTCTCTCCTCTTTTTTAAGTATGTTTTCCTTAATTAACATCTGGATACAGGTGAACAGGGTTCTATAGAGCGTCTAGACCAGGAAGTGTTCAACTGCACGTTCTTCTGCAAAAAGCATGTCCAGGTAACTTTTCCGTTTGTATGGAGAGTTATGACTACTCATTGATATTTCAGGGGAGTGTTACCCAGGAGACCCATGTTGCTTTATGCCGCATCAAGTGCTTTAACTATGATCTTTTATTCATTCAAACCTTTTGTTGCAACTTCAAAGAGCTAATGACGTAATAAACAGACAATATATTTACAATTTTAACTGCCAACAGAGGCTTCTAAAATAATGACTCCTGAATAGTTTTCATCTTGTTTTCCACTCAAAATTCTGGTTTCTTCATATGAAATAACAGAAGAAAAAATAAACATTTTTTCCTCAACTGACATCAGCAACCAAGCAGCAGACTAAGAGGGTTACGTATCTTGTGTGTTTCTTAGCTAATAAAACCCATCAAACTGTAGTGTACCATATTAGCTTGCAATTTGAGATGATATGCTCGCCCTCCCAAGCCTGTTCATTGGTAGTAGAGATCACCAATTTAATGTCATCTGCTCAACTTTGCACTGTTTTCTGGGATGGGCACTTGCTTTTTGAACTCCCTGTGGTTTGAATGCATCACACTGAGCCTAACTCGTGCCTGACCTGAGTTAGACTAAACTTGCGTGATGCAAAGCCAACAAGTTATTTTCTTTTTTCACCACTGTGTAGGAGAAACTGCAACTAAAATGGAGAGTACTTCTGCCAGGGACTTTGGAATTCTAGCTGACCTGAATGTGAGTGATAATCTAAATGGAAATAGCTACAAAAGGCTTAAAGTACCCCAACTTTTACATTAACTTGAATTCAGTGCATATACTGCTTATGAAGATTGCAGAGACAGAGAGAGAGAATCCATTTTGAAAGACAAATGTACATACATAGATATACAAAAAAAAAAATAACTACCCACCAAAAAGCAAAACTTTGGAAGACAGAAAAAAAGGATGCAAAGAATGAATTATATCACTGTCGCAGATCTTTGGTTTTCATCTCCTGTTTTTCAAAGTTCTCATCTGGGATGTCCTTTTCAGACTGTTTTGTCTCTCAGCATATATGTATGGCAGAATTTTAAATATCTGTGCAAAAGAATTACGAGTCAGAAAAAGTGACTCCAAAAATAATCCACAAGTGCCTCCAAAAAAAGATTTTCTTCCCATTTAGGAAATGAGTACATTAAGAATCATTTAAACTATGGCCTATTATTAAATTTGACTTTCATCTGAAGGGCTTGATTACTCTCATTGGCAACTTTTGAAATTACAATCCCGTGTACAAAATTGCATTTGCAGAAGACTTACTCTTTTATTTTTGGATACTTCCTTCCCCAAGGCTGAGTACAAACCAAATGTGCTTCACACCCAAATTCTACATTTGGTTTTTTTTATGGGTAAGCATAAAACAACGTTGTATGCAGATAAATCCAGAAGCTGCATGCATAACCTTTTAAAATTTGCCTCACAAGTACAGGCAAGTAGCATATATTGATCTACATCAACACTGTACTTCTCTGGGTTGTTAACTGCTATTTCTTTCGTAAACTGTCACAGAATTATCACATCAAACTGTATAAGAAAGAGACTTACTTATATTGAAGGATGGTCCAAAACCAGCTGACATGCAGTCCTATGGGACCTGTGATATTCATGGCAAGTATCATTCTCAACATGAATGGAAATGTAAGTATAACTTCAATTGACTGTGCACCCAGATGTGCCGTAGATTTAATAAAGCGATCACCATAGTCCATATCACTGCATAAATAGAGGTAATTTCTGTGATTCTACAGTTCCATATGATCCACTTATTGCTTGCAAATTTACGTAATCTTGATTTAAATTGTCAATTATTATTTTGCTTAATTGTCCAATGTAAAGGACTGTCTTCATCTGGCTACCAGAGCTTTCATAGATAATGCCATGATGTTTTTTGCTAATGAATGGTGAAGCTGTGCAGTTCTAGATTTCAGTGAAATGGAAATTATGTTCTGTAAGCTGCTTTGCCTCATTTTCTCAAGCCAGTGAAGAGACTAATTGCTCTATCTTCTTAACTGTATACCTTCACAAATGATTTTGTAAGCCCTCACGTTGACAAGCTTGCTTTTCAAACTGGTTTCCCTACAGTACTACTCATCCTGTAAAACATCACCTGCTTCACCCCATTTGAAATCCTGCAATTCTGAGTACAGCTCCTGACTAATTATAGTTCCTGCTGGAAAAAACAAATCAAAACAAAAATCTTAACAAAAATGAAGCACTGAAAATCTTCTAGATTCATAAATATTCAACAAATTTAAAAAGAAAAAGTGAATTCTGTCATTGTTTCTCTAAAGGTTTTGAAATAAAAATAAATACAAGAGAGAAGGAGGAGAGAGGGAGGGAGAGGAAGGGACAGATGAAGACTGGAGATTATGGGTGGGAAGAGAAAGGCAAGAAGAGAAAGAAAAGTTCTGCAGATAAAACTTGATCCAGTGTTCTCCTTGAGCTGGGATTCTCTGATTCTCTGCTTGCTTTTAAATGCTTTGTCAGAACCAATATTACTGTGCTCGTTAGAATGGCATTTTGTTTGTTAGTGATTTAGATGTTGTGCCAAAATGCCAACAATTCACAGAGACAGCAGTGTTCAGACAGTGCTTCCCTTGACAAAGTGGTCACAGATAGATGCTTCTCCTGATGTTTTACTGTCAATCAATATAATGAATGAGCTAACCATCAATGGTTTCTGGAGTAAGCTTTAATGCATATTAAGACACTTACACAAGTACAAAGAGGACATTTAGTTCTGAATTAGGTCATTCGTCTTGTTTTTAAAAGTATTTTGGGAAAAGAAAAAGTCATTTCATTGCCTTCAGATGCCGAGATGCTTGAAACAGAATACCTGTCGTTATGAGTGCATGTATAAATTAGGAATGATCTACTCTGAAGATGTTACTTACTGAGGTACTAAGAAAGAGCCTAACTGCTGCCAGAGGCAATGCATTATCCACAACAGATCTGAATACGGAATTCTGTGCTTTGCTAAACTCATTCCCTCTAATGCTTCACCCTGTGCAGACTGTCTCTCAGAACTTACACCACAAAATGTGTGCTTTGCATGTATTGAACCTCATGCAGCAGGAGAGTGACCAGCAATTTTTGTGGTGCTCAGAGTAGAAAAATACTTCAATGGAGAGGTATACTTCTGTAATCAAGACACTGAACGTTTCCATGGTGTTTTTGTCAAAGTTGTTTCCCCAGGTCAAGTCTTTTTTTTTCTGATGGTAATTGGTGAGTGGTCGCTCTTTGTCGTATGTCAACCCACAAGTCTTACGTTATATTTTCCTCCCCTTCTCTAGTTGAGGACAGGAGACAGAGCAGCTTTGGTGGGCACCTGGCATCCAGCCAGGGTCAACATACCACAAGTGCATAAAATTGAAATTAAAATACTGCTACAGTGCTTTTTGCCTATTAAATTTTGATTTATAGGTCCAACAATGAGACCTCTGTAGGTGGAAATTGATGAGACTACTCGGAATTCAGTCAAATATGAAAAGAAAAATCAACAAAGATTTCAAAATCTTTCTGCACGTTGGTGTTGCGGGTTTCTTTTGTGGTTTGTTTTGTTTTGTTTTTTACCCAGAAAAAATGCAGTTTCCTATAACAATCCAATACTTCCAAAATGAAAATAACTGTTTAATTTAAAAGTCAAAATCTGACCAGATACAGTCCTGAGAAATCTGTTCTATCTGACACTGCCTGAATAGAGAAAGCAAGCTGGACCAGATGGATTTCCAAAGTTCTTTTCCAGCCCCAGTGATTCTGTAAGTCTATGAATCTATTTTCTATTTTTGCAACAACTGCTGCAGACACAATCCAATAAAGTTTACTTGCACCAGTCTGTCACCACTGGCCGAAGAAAATATCACTAGATCTTGTTTCATGAAGGTAGAACCCATGTTCTTTAAAGAGAAACCAGGAATAACTAGCAGCATTTTGGGTGCAGGCTATCACACCAATGAGTTTTAAACATAAAACTGTGACAGCAAGAAAAAACAATGTACGTATCAAAGGATTTGAAGCCCTGATGTGTCCATATGCAAACTTTAAAATTAGTTTACAACCTCAAACTTCCTACTGAAGTGCTCAGTCAACTTTGAAGGGTTTCTTCCTTTCTGGATGTTGTGAAGTGTTGGGAAGAAATGAAGAATTTTACAAACACAGAGAATTTTCCTTCAAAGAGGATTATGTTGTCTCTAAATGTTCTCACTTACAAAGGATATTCTTGCAACTGTTTTTAGCAAAAAAAGGCTGGTTTTTTCCTGTATCATTTCAACATATCCAATGCCAGACCCCATGACGATGCAGGTTCAGCAGTGCCAGGTGAACTGGCTATGAAAAAGATATGAGATCAGGACACTGTATGAGAAAGTTTGCCTTAGTCAGGCAGTAAACAGAATTAAACATTTTTCACATAAACCCTTTTAACCACCTCTATAAGCAACAAAGAACTTTAAATGCTTTAATTTTTTTAATCTGCATCATGTGGTAACAGTGATAAATTCAATCTCTCCTTATGAAATGTATATTGCAACAGTATATCCAGATGTGACCAAGCATTAAAGAGTAGAATAGATAGTGTTATTTAACTAATGGCTTTTTCTCCAATTTTATCTTACAAGCTTATTATTGCAGTATGCAATATCATTACAGTAGGTAACTTCAGAACCAAAAACTATGAATATTAATTAATTAGTGTATATTAAGATTATGAAGAAATCAGAAGTTTTTATAATTAATTAATCAATTTTTTAAATTATTTAAATGTCAAAGGGCATACATTATAAAATACAAAAAATTGAAGAGAGTCATAATTTAAGAAATAATTCCTGTTTTGTAGAAATGGGAAACTAAATGCTCAGGCTAAAATAATATTTCTTGACAAAGCTGGGTTTTGTTTTTTTACTCTGATGATATTCACGGGAGAAGTTTGACTTTATTAAAAACTGAATCTGTATGGATGTGTGTGCATACATGAGAGAGGAATATTGAGTAAAATAATCACTACCTTGGGAAAGGTATTTGATTAATTAACATACAAGCAATTAAAATAAATAGTCTAAATTATCTCATATTTCTGACTTAAAAGCTAGTGTTTGATTAGACTGCCATGGAAACTGTCATATGTGATCTGATTAGTACTTAACAATGACTTGCTTTATGAATACATAGTCACTATACAACAATAAAATCATGGCACCAGAGGAGAGAATTAGAGATATTATCTCATTTTTTGATGAGAGTGAATTGAAGTATTAGGCATCAAGTCTTCCTGAAAGTAAGTCATGACTACTTGATTTTAAAATTCATACAGTTAACATTATTATTAATGGCATCCAGTCTCACACTGATTGCTCTAATAAAATGACTTAGTGTCAAAGTTGATTTCTAGAGGTTCTGCTAAATGAGAGCCTTGAAGTTTGGCTCATTTTCTGTTGCCAACTATGCAAAACTTATATATTTGACCTTTTGCCCTCCCATCACATACCTGTTACAGACATAATTCTCTCTCAAAACTAGATCATCTGCTATGCACGTACTGGCTCTGAAGTCAGTGTGTGATAAAAAGGGCACAGACATGTAAATAGGTAGTGAAGGAAGGGCAGCCAGAGTCAGTCCACTCCACTAAAGGTATTACCAAATCCATGCAAAGTATTTGGAGCTCACTCCTGATGTTATTCTTTCAGTAGTGGAAGGCTAAATGGGGAGCAAGACCAAGGACAGTTGTATAATTCTGAGTTCAGAAGCAGCACCCAAGCGTTGAATGTTTGGGAATGACAGGCCATGGACAACCCTGACACTCGTTTCCAGTGTGCCACAGACAAGCCAGTTAAAAGAATAATTCTCACTCACTCTCAGGCAGCTGTAGAACTAGCAACACTCTCTACTGTTACATATACTACTGACTGCCACAGCATGGCCAGGCTGCAGCAGTGTCAGAAAAAAGGGCACTAGATCCTAAGGAGAGACTGAATCCTTTTCTATAGTGGTAGCACCAGTGACCCCAGTCCAGGCCAGTTAAAGCCTAATCTGTTAGGTGGACAAACTCTAGCCTGGCTTGTCCAAGACACAAGTCCATCTTGTAGAAGTAAAGCACACCTAACCTCTGCAGAGATGAGCATGGTCACCTCAACGTTACAGCAATTCTCCCAATGAGGACAGCTGCACGGTGCCACAACCACCTACTGCAGTTGTCCAGGGAGAGAGGAAAGGGGGAAAGGAGTCTTAGAGGGTGGTAGGCTTATAGGAATAGGACTAATTCCTTCAAATTAGCATATATTTATTGACAGATTTCAAGCACGAAATCACACTTCTATGTTTTGCTCTGCAAAGGTGGGTGCAATTAGCTACTACGCAGGGGAAAAATAATGCCACAGGGTGAACGAGTGCCAGCAGGAGCACCAATGGTCTAAGCACAGGGGAGTGTTGATCAGCAGCAAGACCAGGAAACAAAACAGGACTTGCTGGACTTGAATATTTTCCATGAAACCAATCTCTCCATTGAATTGTATTGTCTTACAATCAACTCTCTCTCAGTGACTGCTAAGTGAAAATGAAGCAGTAATTTCTTTTATGTTCTTCCTTAGCTTCATGGCCTACACTATTGGCAAAATGGTGCCTGCCCTCTGTTTGGGCATATTGAGTCCAATAGAGAACTACATTATTCATGATTCCCATATTTTAAGTCGGTACACTTCTTGTACCAATGGATATTCTTGGCTCTATTTTTATAGAGTTCTATTTTTAATGTATACATTTCTCTTTCTTCTGCATTGCATGGGTGATTTTGATTTATAAGCACTGTAGGTCAACTATAAAAAAAAGTTTTGATTTCCTGAGATCTCTCTTTGAAAATGAAATGGCTGTTTTGAGGAGTAAAACTTGGCATAGAGCAGACAAAAAAGTGGAGCACATATAAATAAAAATATCCTTGTAGCCATAGAAGGATAATGATGAGGGTTATCAAAACTATATACGACCTTTATTCCCTCTGCTTCTGGCAGTTTCTGAAAACCAGAAGACTTTGCTGCAGTAACAGCTGAAACCCCAAAGGCATATATATAACTATTATAGTGTTTCCATACTGAAATGTCCCAAAGCTAGAAAAGTTTTTATTGAGCTGAAATTTTAGAATTAAAACAAACAAACAAAAAAAAAGGCCCACACAGTGAAGATCTCAAGGAAACATAACAGGTATTGACAATCAATAAACTGCAATTTGGGCAGATCTCATCCTTACCTGCATGCAGGCATGGCACAATAAACTAATGGTTATGATTGTGAGATATCTCAAAATAAATAATGATTACAGTGTTGCGTGTGATTGGCACAGAGTGCATGCAATAATTGTTTCAAAAGCCCGCTGAGCCAGGAGGATATTTTCTGAGCTTTTTGAACCTTCTTAAGTGTTTCACAATTTCTCCAGTAATTATCTCTAAATTTTTTACTAGTTTTACTTTCACCTTCAATTAGGCTATTATAGTCAAAAGTAAAATTAAAACACTGAGTCTGAGCAGCTTCTAACATATTTGAAACATTTCTTTAGTGAAAAAATTAAAGCCAGAATAAATACAGTGGTCTTCATCAGACTTTGTTTTCCACATTACAAAAATGAATATGTTATCTTAGATGACCTGGAAATGATCTCTACCAGAACTTCTTATTTTAAAAGACTATATTCCTTGTTATGAATTATTGATCTATTAATTGTAGATTTCCTTTTTCAGTGTTGAACTGCAGGCATATTCTGGGGCATAACCTTATTAAATGTTCATTTACTTGTCTTGCTGAGGTGCTAAGTCTCTTATTTTCTAAGCAGTGACTTTATGTTTGAATTTTCTAAACGTGGCAGAAAAGCTGTGAGTAGATAAGGAAGTGCTCCACTCCCACTTTTGCTCTCCTTTCCACAGGGATACTATGACTAACAAGGGAAAAGATTAAAAAAAGCCACCATTTCAGCTGGGAAAGTCACTTTCATTCCTCTTCTAATAGTTAAAAATTAAGTATATAAACACAGTTTTGTGACCTGCTTTGTTGTGTGGCTCAGTTACTGTCTTCTGAGAGGAAAAATGGAAAGTTAGACAGAATTCATTTCACTATGTTTAGATGGAATTATATAAATTAGAAAGAAGGTATAAACAAGCTGTACTTTATCTGTGTAAGGACTGCTGCATCTGTGATATTCCACACACTCTTTGTGTGACCTACCTGTTGAATATAAAGTTTGTTTTCTTGTTTGCAGAAAACAGTAAGAAAGGGTTTGGAAGAAATCAAAATCAAACACATTATGTTACAAAATAGAAAGGAATGTAGGAAGAATTTAAAGAAAGCAAAGTACGAAGATAAACCTAAATTGTATGAGCTACAGCAGAAAAAATAGTGCAGGCCTGAACTGTAGGAAGAAGACACCTGTCATAGTACAAAAGGAAAAGTTATCAGTCTCAGAGATAAGTCAAAAAAGCAACACAAAATTAATAACTAATCATTGAAAACCTAAATCGAACAAAATCCCAACAGTCCTAAACTGAATCCAAATGAACACAGTTTTACAGATATAGGTGTAGAAAAATACAGAACTATTGGCCTTCCAGGCATTTGTTGCATACTTATGTATCATCTCTGCAATGAATGGGAAATTTCACAATTCGTTTCCGTGTGTCATTTTCTTCCCATGCTGTATGACCATGGTTACTTAAAATTTTCTCCAATTCCACAGATCATTGTCCTGAAATTTGTAGGATTTTTTTGAAGAAGCATAATTTATACTTTTGTAAATGAAATGGATTTAACTTTCTTGGTAAATGTAGAATGAAAAATCAAACCTAAATCCTCTTGAATACTGTAAAATTTTTACAAAATATTGACGGCTAACTCTATGGAAAATTAAAAGACAGAGCTAAATGACACATTGTCTTGTATCTGCAGGTATTAATGTAATGCTCAGCATCTGAGCTCCACCTGTTTTTCATATCAGTCATATATTGTTCTCTTCTCTGGTAAGAAAAGATTCTCACATTACACTACATAAGAAAATTATAATTGGGAAAAAATTGTATACCTTAAGAGTACCTCCACTGTTTAAAAAAAAAGAGCATAACATGCTGTCCACATTCTGCCACATGCTATATAAATTGTCCAAAATAACTTATGAGCTTCTCTTACTGAGTTGGAGGAAATGTGGAAGCACAGGACATTTTATACATATTTGTAAGTAACATCCTTAAAAGAAACCATGCCGGCAACTGATCAGGGAAATTGGTTATAAGATGTGGAGGAAAAAAGGCAGTAAAAAGGGAACCTTTTCCTTCAGATAGGGTTCAGCATTCACAGGCAACAGCAATCTGTCCCTTTGTGTATACAGGAGAACTGATGAGGCATCCTGCATCTCTGCTGGCAGTGAGAAACAATTTTCTCTATATTGCAGATCAAAACCGCACACACACGTGTGGGCCATACTGAAAATAAAAAACAACCAGCCTTGAAAGGAAACAGGAGAAATTAGACTATTAAAAATAATAATGTATATTAATTACACTGCTGTATATGACATCTATCTTTCAAGTTTAGGGGAGGCTTTTGCAATCTCAGTGGAATCTATGAATTTTTCTTTTCCAAAATGTAAGTATAGCAGCTGAGAGATTTGTGCTTGGTTTTGCACTTTGTAGAACTCAGCCTTTTTATTTGTCCAGTTTAAAGAGAACAATTTTTTTTTCCTTAGTAATACAGAGGAGTGTAATCAGTACTTCTCTGCACAGTCTCCAACTCAGTTGAATGAAAGGATGATTCACTGCCAGTGGGAAAGGATCAGGGAGTACACTCAAATTATCACAGCCTCCACAGCCTTATTCCACAGTTATTCCCACTGAAGACCCTTTCCTAAGGAGGCTAAACCAGATAGATAACTGATTTGAGAACCCTTGCATCACATATCACTAACAGCCTACACTGAACCCAGCACACAGGGCTTTGTGGTTACACAGCCAATAAAGAAGTCATTTGTTTTCAACTTCAGGAGAACCAACTTCATAAAGAACAAATAAAGTACTTAAAAATGTTTTTATTCATTTACACATTAAGGTAAAAACATTTCAACAAAGCAAAAACACAACTGTAGCTGCTTTAGGATATGGCTTTTTCCCCTCCTTGATGTTAGAATAGATAAAGAAACTTTCTTCCAGCAGAGCAGAATACAAAATTCATTTTACCTACTGAATTGAATAGGTCCTCACAGAGGAGGTTATAAGTGTTCCAACATCAGCAGCTCCTTATTCTGCTTTTCATGGAGATTTATAAATGTGATCAAGAGGGAAGTATTCTAGTATCTACACTTATCCTTATTAAGATCTTTGAAACACAGTCACTTGCAAAAATATCACTTCGGAAAATACTCACTGAAGTTATCTTAGACGAGTTTGGGTTCCTCTTTTTCCAGGTAAATATTTGTTTCTGCCAAACTGTTTCTCCTTGTCTTCCGCTCTGAACTTGCAATTCTGCAGTCATTTCTACAATATGATAAAAGTTCATCATATACCATACATATTTGGAGATGTTACTGAAACTGGACTCTACCGCTCGTCTGTAGATGGGGACAAGTCCACAAAGGTAGTTCAGCTATGAAGAGGATGAAATGCTCTTCCTCAGGAGCCACTTTCTCTCCATTGACTACAGAGAACACTCACAGTGACTACACACCTAA
Source organism: Orthonyx spaldingii (assembly GCA_013397795.1). Taxonomy (NCBI): domain Eukaryota; kingdom Metazoa; phylum Chordata; class Aves; order Passeriformes; family Orthonychidae; genus Orthonyx; species Orthonyx spaldingii. The sequence goes on from VZTJ01001433.1 coordinate 425,736, forward strand.
CTATAGTACTTCAGCTGTGGAGGCCTGATGCAAACAGTCTATTTACTTACTTAAAATGAAAGGCCCATTTCTCTGCATTAAATATATGTATATATATACTTGGCTTAAATTTTTTTAAAATATTATTCTTTTCAAGCTGGAATGATAATTTGAGATGCATATTTTGGGGTATTGGCTTTGGGTAGGAAAAGAAGGAGGGCTAAGGAAAATCAGGGTGCAAAGAAGAAAATACCACCAGAGGAGGTCTCATTAACTCCTTTTGTTTTATGCAAATCTGCAACGAAAAGTTTCCTTTTTGCACAAAATATCACTAGTCTTATCAACACCTCAACATCTCAGCAAGTAAGATTAAATTCAGCTAAGCTTGAGTTCTGTTTGCCCTCATGGAACTGCTACTCAGCTCAATTTGATACAAACAAAATTGACACTGCCTTTTTATGAGGGCACAACTGAGACTCTGTACCTTCAACTACTCCTTTACCTGTAACACAGGTTCACAAAACATCAAAACTACAGCAAAATGCAATTTCCTCTGAACAGCAGCCTATGAAAGAAGAAGAGAATTTGATTATGGGAGACAAAGAGATGAGGTGTCTGTTCCCATTTTGAAATGAGCTATCAAGAGGCACCACTTAAGCAGAGAGATTGAATAAGCATATTTCAGTTCTAACAGGTTTACTCCCTGCAATGTCACTAAACAATAATTATAATGCGCTGTAAGTGATCCAGGGAGGGCCTGCATAAAAAGAAAAAAACACAATTTAAAAGGGGCAGGAGCTAACCCCTCCTTCAGTTACTGTAATTTGTGTTAGTAGAGGGCTTCCTAACTTGTATGTTACATAGCTCAGACACTTGAAAATGAAACACTTCACGAACAGGATTGCATCATGCCAGGTTTCATTTGCAAATGTCCTGTCTTTGCTTTGTGTTATTTGTACCATTAAAAAAGAATCATATTATATATTGGTTTTCTTTTGCCACTTCACAGTACAGCTTTTATAGTGACAGATGTGCCATTCTGGCAAGTTGCAAATGTGGCTCAGCACTTTCATCACTAAGACCTATTTCAAGGGGTTTATAAAATAGCTTGGAATTAAAACCTTTTCTGCATAAAGGAGTCCATCTCAAACTGGAAAGAAAAAACCCAAACACAAAAGAAGACCATTTTTTTTTTTTTCCAACCTTTCAGACCTACATGAGATAGAACAGAGTGGATGGTAGCTCTTTCTGAAATATTTGAAAACATGTCTTTGTTTCCTCTACTGTCATGAAATCAAACCCTTCTGATCAGGAAGAAACACCCCACCAGTGATTTTCTCCTGGACTCATGCATGGGAGTCCTGTACTTGTTATAGACTAAACATTCACTTGTTTAAAAATGTGACCCTTGTCAGTAGCAAGTAACTCAGCAACAGGGTTAGAAAGCCAGGTTTCTTCTCCCTTTCTCCTTGCTAAGAGCGGTACCTCTTCCATCTTTAATTTATGGGTTAGCACAATAACCAATTTAAGTTATGGTTGGAATTATCCTTTATTAAACATGCACTACTTTTTATAGTGAAAAACAGATGAGAATTTCTTCAGTACAATACTATGACAGGACATTTTTGTGCCCATTCATGCATCTACTTTTGATTTATATGTTTCATTTTGTGCTTTTGAACAGTCAGATGCACTTGAAATTGCAATCACTTTGCTACAGTACCTTTCAGGCTTCCTGTTATGCACAGAAAACCAATCCAAGTGATAGGATTACTCACACTTAGAAATATCTTACATGACTAAACAAGTGAACTGAACAATGTAAGTTAATAGTCCATCAGAAAATAATCTTCTAGCTAAAACTCTTTTGAACAATTGGATGATTACAGTTAATTATATGGAATATTCAAATTTTGAAGCCAAAAATTAGATTCAGATTGCCTGGAAAATAAAAATAATAAAAATAATAAAATCACTGAAATCTTTTAAAATAATGATGTCAATGAGAGAAGAGAGAGTAAAACCCTGAGCTACTTGGTCTGATCTCACAACTGTGCCTGCTTTGAACAAGTTGTATTAGAGTTTTTCTATAGTTCATTAGAAAAAGGTGCCATCACTTAAAATACCAACCAGAGCTTCACTTAGACAACTCAGAAAGTATGGAATCAAAAATTACAAACTGAATATACAAGAGAGAGAAGAAGTTATTCCAGCAGAAAAACATTTGATCTTTACAGAAATAAAAATCACACCATAATACAACTTGTGCCAGTTAAAATCACCAGAGGAGAAATCTCTATGGCCACACAGTTGCTCTGTACTGAAATCTTGGCACAACTGATATCAGACAGAGTTGCAAGAATAATAACAGTGAAGCTGATGGGCAAATCTAAGAAGACACAGTGCACTGGATAAATTCCAATGTCATATAGCCTTTAGCAAGAGGAAAGGAGAAATGTCAGAGAAAGATAGATATATTTGAAAACTAATGTTCAGTTTTGTAGAAATGTTTTTGACAATGTTGTTCATTTTCAGATAGTTCAGACAAGTTCTTATTTAAAAGCAAACACAAGACTTTCTTAGAGAAATGACAAGGTATTGATATTTTAAAAATTATTTTGTATTCTTTTACCTAAGTTTGCAACAAAAATGGACCTTAATCTGAGAAGCACAAATAACCACTGTGCAACCACATACTCCTAGTTAGAACAATCTTTTTTTGGCCTAAGCAGAAAGATGTGTCCCTCCTCCCAACATACACTCAAAACAAGACAAGATTTCTGAGGAGGCAGCACTTCTGTTGACTCTTCTATACTGAGATCCAGACAGTACTTTTCAGAGGGCCACAAGTAAACTTCTGTGGATTTAAACATTCACAGCTTGATATCAGTTGATTTCTATTAAAATTTATTTCCATTTTCTTTGTGAAGTTCTGGGATGTTTGCAGTTTCTTATGCTGACCTGGTGGTGTGTCTTCAGTAGATTTTTGTCACATTAACACATAGTGAATTTTTCCACAAAGATATGGCATAAACAATAGTGTTTAAGCATTACAGAAAGAATCAGGATTTTATTTGAATCTGTTTGAATATTTGAAACATGACCATTGCTGTTTTCAAAGCATTTTCTAAAAATTGCTTGTAACTGAACAAAAATAAAAGATGGAAGAGCATCACAGCATCTGAGTCTTGATTTCTTTATTTAGTCTCTAGACTAGAAGAAAATCTCAGTAACATTATAGTCTTTTATATAACACTTACAAATGATACTCAGTATGAATTTTTCCACTTTTCCCTTATGCTTCTTTTTGCTTTGAGACTCTCATCAAATGCACTGATTGGCTTTATTTTGAGAACTAGAACAAAAGTGATATAACTATAAAAATTTCATGTGCATATTTCCATTTTATAGGATGGAACTTTCCAGCTTAAGATATTTCAGTTTAGCATTTGTGAGATCATTTTTCACTCCCTTTTCTATTCAGTTGTTTGTTTGGACCCATTCCCCTTGATATGGAAAACAAACTGTTTGAGTAGGGAGAACAGTGTCAGTCTGGTATTCAGGCAGAGATTTTCTTGCTCCATTTAAAACACACGACTGTCATGTCCTTGCCTTATTCCAGTCTTACATCAGTTATGAGAAAGTTTTTGTGAAACTGCAGATGTGGATTGGCAACCAAGAACAGGGGCACAGCGATGCATCTGAATAAGCACGTCCTTGCTCTTGAGGAGAGGAAAAAAGTGGGAATCTGCTGCTTGCTCTCAGTGAATTTGAGGTCTTTGCTTTCTGTCCTTGTCTCTGTGATGACACTCAACTACAGTCTGAGCTACCCAGATCTGCTGACACCGCAGTACATTTAAAACTAGTTCTGCTGAAGAATGATACTGTATTTCTATCAGGAAAGCAGTATTAAACCTACGCTTTTGCATGTACTTAAACTTTTCTTTATGTGGATGGATTGAGACTAGTAGGCAAGTTAAAAAAAGAAAAAAACTAAAAAAAACTACTTTCCTGGTACTGATATTTAATTTACATGTTTTCTCACCTATAATTCTGGGATCATTAACTAAAATCATAAATATGTAATTATTTGATTGAATAAAAATTATCCAGTTTGATAAACCTGAGAAAATTTTGAAGCAATTTGTGACCATTTGGAAAAAAAGCAAGAAATATGTGGTAACTAACATAATAATGAAGAATTCATGTCAAGCCAAACTACTTCCTTTGCAGAGAGTGGAGAAACCATAAATCTCAACTAAAAGCTTTTGAAACTGCCTAAAGGTGGCTTTCTGAGAAAAACAAATTGGCTGATGAAATTTCAAGATTATGGGAATAAAACTTCACAAAGCAGATGAAGTGTAAGACAGGCCAGGCAAATGGGCTGAGGCAGAAGTACAGAGGGAGAGGCACGGAGGGAGCCTTCTGCTTCATTCAGCATCAGAATGGTTTCAAACATGGAGGCTTTGTTTCAGTCCACATACGAAGGTCTGTGTTTGCCCAAGCAAAACAGAACTGCAAAAATAATCAGAAGAAAGGAAAGTATTGCCACCAGTATTTTTGACAGACAAAATAAATATACAAGTCATTACAATCCTGAAGCATTCAAACTATAGAAAAAATAAAAGGGAGAAAACTTTTGAAAATTACCGTCCTTATCACAAATATAATAATCCATCTTAAAGCAAATGCACAACACTTTTCCATAAAATTGTGCAGGAAAAGGAAAAATAAGATTAAACTAGTAGGAGAAATTCAATGTGAATAAAAGTAAGTACTTTATACAACAGGCAATGACCTTCTGGAACTTGCTGCTGTGGGAGACTGAGGAGGCACCTGTCAACTGCACTTTCAAAGGAGGATGAAAGAAATATATGGATCCACAACCAGATAACAAAAGGACCAAACTCCTTAAGGGATTGCAGAATTAGGCATGTAAACTCTAACAGGCCTGGGTACTAGTGAAGTGCAAGGGCACAGAAAACACCAATATTGATGTGTTTCTTCTCAGGGTATGTGGGACAAGAAAAACTTAAGCATCCTCTTCTTTCAAATATACGTTCTTACAGTAAAATCTGTAAAACATTAGGACACACAATTTTGATAATTAGGTAAGCAAATTATATTTATTAAATAAAAGAGGTACAGCTAATTCCACCTTAAAACTACATGATCTCTCAAGGCGTTTCAAATCTTGGGTGCAGAACCAGAAATATCTTAGGTTGTATTTCACCAAACAGGTGCCCAGGGTGACAATTTATGCTGTTTACCAGTCAATTTAGCAATATTTTGTCAGTTCAGGATCTGGTTGTACTCTGTAAAGCTAGGATCATTGATTGGGTCTTCCATTATTTTGCTTCTCAGATTTTTGCTACTGAAAATTTAGCATTAGCTTAAATCACGAGCTTGCAGGCATTATGATGAGAAGTATAGTTTTATTCTAAACTATATTTGACATTGAAGATAAAAGGAAATTACAGAGAAATCCACACATATATAACCTGAATTTGAACAGCATATTCAGTTCACTGTCAAAAGTTCACTCAAGTATAGGAAGAGGTAGGTAAAGATGTTTCAGAAATAATCTTTTCTATCTCTGAGCTAGTTTAAAAAACACAAAGGAGTTAATAGAAAATAAAGGCAACAAGCTGCTATTAAACACATAACTGTTTTCAAGAAGGGATTATACTCACTACTGCCATGATAAAAGAACATTACTGAAATGGTAACTGAGTAATGAGAAAGTTAATAGAAGGGTGACATATTTTTAAAAGCTTTTCACAATTTTTATCTGAAGTTGACTGTTACAGTCTGTAAATTTATGAGATATGATGAAAGCCTTGTTAAAGAAGCAGTTCTATCAGGATAGCATAAACATTTATGGTGCAGATTATCTTGATATCTTGAAGAGAACTGGGGGCACTAGAAAAATATGATGCTAGTTCAGAGACTCTGGTGTGTTTCCAGCCAACCGGTACCAGTTGCCAGCAGCTATAACCACTGTAAAGTCAGAATTTGTTAATGCTATAACCCATTTGTATATAGCAAAATGAGGGAGAATTGGCAGAGTTGATACATTCAGGATACTTAGTTCTAAGAAAATATATAAAATAGTTTTATACATTGCAAGAGTAACATCTTTTTGATGTGGATATATAATATTAATTAAAATCTAAAAGCTTAGCAAGGAGTAACCAAAGCAGTGTGATTCTGGAATGGCCTCACAAGCAAAGGGAGGAGGCAGTTGATGTATTGATGCCATCTTTTTCCAGTGCAGAAATTCCAGTACGTTTAGAGAAATTGGCCTGATGACTCAATGAATAGCACATTTCCTACTTTAGTTGGCAGTGAATATGTGACTCATTGATGTATCAGGCTCCCTAAAGTATTTTACGTATATTTTATTAAAAGCCCCTTAAGAAAAAGTAAAATGCCAACATCATTAGCTACTCTACTATTGATCACAAGTCTCCACTGATTCTATGCTCCCTAGAAGATATTTGCACCGTAGACTGAGTTCAGGTAGAGTATTACTTTTCTACATTCTGAATACTGGATATATTTGGATTGCCTCTCTGTCCCTTTGAAACCAAGACTAGCCAGAGATTTACTGTTTGCAATTTTAGATACTTAAAGATTAAAACAGGGTATTGATCACCAGTTTAATATAGGATATTTAAACAATTAACATGAGGCTGTATGTTTATCAGTAACTAATCTCTCCTAAAATTTAGACTACTATCTGTAATTAGAGTCATATATGAATTTACTAACTCCTTTCCACTTCTGTTTTACAGAAAATTCTGCATGGGGTAATTTTAAAGATTAGCTTCTTTTAAACAGCAAAAAAATTTTAAAGCAAAAAAAATTTGAAACTCCAAATTTTTAATTACTAGAGCAACACTGCAAATTACTTGGGTTGTCAAAATAAAAACCAGAAGGAGTATGTCATTTATATTAAGTACCTGGGCTACTATATGACAAATACAATTTTACTGCAGAGAAATGTGTACCTATTTCAGAATAGATACAATATCTTAATAAACCTATTTGCAAAGATTCAAGAGAGAAAATATAAATTACACTGAGAGAATGATATAGCATAATGACTTAAAAAAGGCCTCCAGCTTCTCAATCAAATATGTAATCTGTTTCATTTTCCCTGCCTACAATTCCCCATGCAGTTGCAAATGTCTGTGGTATTTATCTTCACTTATTCTCCTAAACTTTCAACCAATATTTGGGAAACAGACAATTCACACGTTTCTAAGGACTGAACACTTAATGAGTGAACAAAGATTCCACCTGAAAATATTTAATTATTCATCAAGTACAGTTTTCTCCAATTTAGGAAAGAATTCAAAATGTTAACATGGATGGGGAAAACTGCAAGCATAAGGGATACATTTTCCTCGCTAATGCATTCTGAGCAAAACCTGAGAAATCAGCAGAATTCGAAGTCAGCAAAGCTTTGTAGGGCAGAGCACAGTAGAGACACAGATGCCTAGGAATTTCCCACTATACATTGAATGGCTACACTGCTTATCATAGAGCAAAAGTTCCTTTCAGTCCAGTGCAATGTTGAGCAGATGTGTCAGAAAAGCAGTAACTTCTTGAGTTAAAATGCTAAGTAGTGGCTTCTGACACTGCCCTTAGCTTAAACCTTAATGAAAGGGATTATGGTTAGCACATTTTGCCTTATGAATGTGATGGTAATTCATAAAAAAACAAGGCCTTCCTCAAGTTGCTCAGTCCAAAGAGTTAAGAGACTAGTGTAAAACAGTCAATTTATCATATTTTGATGGATATCACATGTGGAAGTTGCAGCTACACTCAAATCTCTCTATGAGGCTTTTCTTTTTATTTAATGAGAGATAAAAAATGCAAATACTTGCTGAATGGCATTCCCATCATTTGTCATTGGTGCTTCCTTCAGCAATGTGACAGGAGCTCCAGCGCCCAGCGACAAGATGAAGAGTTATTTATTGAGATAAAGAGTATGCTGGAAAATAAAATTACGGTGAAATATAACTTTAATGAACATTCATTAGGCATTTGAGAATAGATGGCATTGCTAGAACAACAAAATGTCAAAGGTTTAACATCAAAAATATTGCGAACCAGTCATAACAGAGTGCTTTTTCTCCCCATGCAATCACAAAAATGCAGAAAAAGGAAATACTTTTCAGGTGTGCAAAATAGCATCCTGTATCTGGGTCTCTTGCCCATTGTCATTACTCACTGCTACCAGGGTAAAGACAAACGCTTTGAAGTAGGACTGTAAATCAATTGTTTGTCTGAGAGGCATGATAACCATGGACACATAATAATTACAAGGGAAGAAAATCTGGGGAGAGCAGACCTGTATCTTGCTTTGGAAAGCTGAAAATGTTTATGTCTTCAGCTCTTTTTTTTTTCCAAGTGATCAGTGGTGGTAATAATGACAGAGACCTTACTGACCTAAAGGAAGTAATAAGGTAACATACAAGGCCCAGTGGAATTTTCTCTTTCCACGTACACTTTCCCCCCAAGTTTGCTGCTTAATGGGTTTGCTAATTGCTCCATGAAGCAATATTATGTATAAAACTAATTCAGGTTTGACTGGCTTCTGCCATTTACTCCTTATAAAACATTGTATTACCAGGGAGGAGGACCCTCAGCTTACCAGAACTAAATAATTAATTTTTTCTTCTGTAAATATTTGCTCAGTTACATAAACATTTTGCTTCCTTTCCCAGTAGACTGGGCTTCTCTTGCTTCCTCACTTTCATTTCGTATCAGACCAAAATCGAAGTTTCGACTGTGTGGCACTGGCAGCTCATTCTTAGGAACAGTGATTTTGTGATTCAATATCATCCTCATTATACTTATTGTCAATACTTGCTGGTCTTTTGTACAAACTTTTCTCTGTATATTTCATTAATCTCTTCACACATCACTACTAAAGAAACATATCCATATCATATTATAATGTCTTTCAAATAAAGAACTATTGGCAATTCCCATTTTCAGTTCAAAAATAGATTATTAGGTGGGGAAACAAGAGGTTCTCTGTGTTTTAAGACATAAGTCTGTGCCAGACTTCTCAAGTGACCATGGGGACATCATCTGTGATGGATAGGGGTCTTGTCACTAGGGCCATTTCATAGATGTGCCAGTCCATATCAGCTTCTGTGATTTTCGTGCAAGGAATTTCTTTATGTTGACTCCATTCCTCTACTGTTAAACACAGGTATGGCTCATCTGCCTTTGAAAACTACAGATGAGCAATGCAGTGTAAATACCCAAGAAAATTATTTTAATTCTTGGTTTCTGGCAATATTTTCTTTGCTAGAGTTTTACTAGTGCTTTATCTGCATGGCTGTCCATCATTCAGGGGCAGCTGAAATGCAATTTTGTCAGAAATGAGCAAAAAACCTCATGGATATCTGCTTCTTTCTGAGGTAGGATGTACATTCTGTAAAAATAGAGCCCAGGAAAAAATCACTTATATTGATGGAAAGACTGTTCTTTATGAAAGAAAGTTGTGTATTATTTATAATATAAACTCAGTTGAAGCAGTATGAGGGAAGCATACTTTTATGAGTAGGGGTGGCTATTTAAAACACATTTACGGTTTTTGAATTTTAAAACTGTACTATAAGAAAAGACAGTGAGCCCATGAAGCATCTGAGATGCTTCTAAGGTTCTCGTGAGGGGCTGCCCTTTGGCATACTTGTGACCATCACACGGCAGCAGGACACAGAGACACTAATCTTATGCTGATTGATGTCACTACAGCAGTCCATCCGTGACAATATACTTTAACTCTAAATAGATCTGTGGTTGCTTTCCTGTTTCCTCAGTGGGCTCCTAGCAGGTAAAGACAGACGTACCAGTTGCGTTTATCAGAGTCCTTTAATCTCCCTCATGGAGGAAAAACCGATAACCAGATGTGTAGTGGACAACGTGGCCAGACTCCCCCGCCCCCTTCTTCCTCTCTCTCTTATTCCCTCTCCTCCTCATGGGCAGGGCGAGAGCCCAGCTAATAGACAAATGACAAGCCCGTGACATGTGGCCAGTCCTGGGTGAACAGGGGAGGGATAAGTGGAATGCAGAGCGGTGAGTGGCCAGGCCAGGCCAGGATGTCCCCGGCGGCCGGCACACTACCACAATCTGTGATCTGGTAAATCTATTAACCTATTAATTATTTAAGCCAGTCTACATTAATGGAGTTTTCCTGTTAATGGAACCTGAGCTGCTTTGCACTGTGTAGGCTTCACAGGCCTATTGGGCAGTACCTTGAGCATTTCCAAGCCACACGGGCAGGGTCTTTTATCAGTTTTCCATTGATGGAAATCTTTTTGCCAGGGGCAGCAACAGAGATACTCTCTAATAACTCTCTTAGTGAATTAAAAGTCTTGTGCATTTCAGTTTCTGATATACATTTTTTTCTCTCCTGCCTTCCAGCCACTTAAAGTCTCTTCAGAATAAGTCTGGTTCTTTCATCTGGAAAAGGGAGAAACATCTGTTCATGTTACATAAAGAAAAAGTCTCAAGGAGCTGTAAATAGAACAGGACCTTGATTATTGACTCTACTTCCAGAACTCAAATAACATGACACCTTGTTGTAAACTCACAGGTCACTAATTCCCACTCAGAAAATACTCTAGTCATCAATGGGTGAGTCTAACTCAAGAGCTAGGCTTTAAATTAGATAATTCTCCATGGCATGTGAATATTTTTATTAAAGCTTAGCTCCCATTTTCAACTTATTATGGTCAAAAATCAAGATTTCTTTAATCTAAAAGTATATTTTCCCATCAAAACTGCAGAACAAGTAATAGCAACGACATCTATGTTTTTCTTCTTTTTAGAATAGCAATCTTTTATGATTCTTATGATGTCATCATTTATGCAAATGCTATAAGTATTTTAGATCTCATGGGCCTGAAGTAACAAGCAAAATTATTTTATATACAGCTCATAGAACAGAATAACATAAAAAATAGTTATTATTTTTATGATTTCAACAAGCAGTGGAGCTCTGTACAAGTGGTGTTATCTACCCTTAATAACATCTTAATTTCCTTTGTAAAATTATATCCCTTTTCAAATATTACTGCTGTGAAACAATGGCAAGTGGATTTGATAATAAAACTACTATTATAGCTGAGCTATATGATCTTCTGTCATATACTTACTGTATACCAAAGCCAAGAGGAAATCATTGTAAGGAGTATTACAATTATGGTCTTATGATCACCTATGTAAAAAGCAATAAAATATATATAAACTATTCAGATTTTTGAGGATTCATTCTACCAGTTGTCTACCTCTAAAATAAAATGAGAAATGTGGCTTGATTGTGTCAGTGAACATTTGATATCAAAGTGTAATAAATTAGAACCAGAAAGAAACAAAATATGTCACATTTTGCATTCTCAGACAAATTATCTACTATTTGGTATTGAAGAGTAGGGCCGTGCTGCAGATTTTCTAAATCTCAGATTTCACAGTTCTGAAAAAAAAAAAAAGATCAAGTTAAGTTCCTTGCAAGACTTGTCAAGAGCAGGATAAAAAGTTAGAGTCATAAGAACTATGTAAACTGGATAAAAATTATATATATTTTTATTATATATCAGTTTAGCACCTATATTTTTTTCAGAATTTATATGTCAGGTATATTGTACCTCACATTTGTACTGTCACATCTTCATTCGTTTCTCTAAGATTATCATCACATGATGTAAAGAATGTTTAGATATGGTGTTAATTTTGATTTATATACTTACATGATCTTATAATAATGATAAAATTTTAAAAAAGCAGAGAGCATGTATTGTTTACCTGGGAACAATCCTATAGATGCCTAAGTAACCCCTAGAGTATGTTTCTGATAAAGATGGATTCTGGGAAAGATGTTTCTGATAACAGAAGATAATTGCTAGAGAAATTAGAATACAGTAAGATAACAAGATATTAATAAATCTCCTCTAATAGAAGATTTTTTGTTTTCATTGTAATTCTATAATAAAATTAAAGATTATCTATTTTAATTACAACTCTCCTTTGAAAATCAAAAATAAATCCTTTTTATTGGTTTCCTTGTTTATTACCTCCCACCAATTGATTACCTTACTGAGAAATGCTCATTCCACATACAAAATCATATTTCCTAACTTCAAACGCTCTTCATAGCCAGTCTTTTTTTTTTGCCCAAATATTGCTGTTATTAGTGCAGATACAGATCAAAGGGCAAACAACACTTGAGAAAATCTCATAAAGCCTAATCAGAAAAATCTTCTGTGAGTGTTATTGGCTTTATACATCTTACATCAACATTCATTTAATTTCATTCTGTACAGTGAAGCAGTAACCTTGAGTGGGAAAATCAGACAATGTTCAATTCCTAATCTAAGTCATGAAGTAGATTGGTTTTTTCTCTCTGTCAACTATAACCTCAAAAAACCTAGCTTCCTGGTACTAATTTGATTAGACAATGAAAATATTCCAATTAACAGTACTGTTAAGGGGAAAGAAATGTTGGAACCTGTTTCAGTTTCAACTTTGTTGCTTTTTGGGTTTTTTTGTTTGGGTTTTTTTAAGTCAAAAGACTAACCATTCATTTCTGACAATATAGCTTGCAAATTCATTAAGCAAGGAAAAAACTGTTGCCTTTAGAAGGGCGAGCACGACATTTGGTTGGCACTTTTTGCAAGGTCTAAGACATTGTCAAATTGGGTGACTTTCTACGAGCATTGAGGCAAGATGGGTTTCTCCCATAAAAAGCTGGCTATTCAGTATCTTTTCACTGAAATTCTATTTCAATATCGCCAGAACTGAATATAATTAAAATACTTCTTCTTATAGTCAGAACTTACATTTCTTCAAAAGGCAGAACTTTTATCTAATATATTATTTGGATGATTCATGAGAACAAGACTATCCTATATATAAATACAACAGTGAATCTTTTTCATCCTAATGTTCTTAAACATTTTTTGAGATAATTGAGTTTACAGTTAGCTTCAGTCTTGATCTCACTGAAAAATTGCCACAACTCTTTAGAACTAGTTAGGTAAATGAAATGTTAAATTTCTCATGTAAGTTTGAAGTATTATCCAAAATATCTAAAAAATACTAACAACATTTTTACAGGGAATATACATTTTATGTATTCTGCTATATTTTAAAACCATTTTTCCTTCTTTTGGTTTAAACATATTAAGAGATTAATACTAGAGATTAATTCCCCATCAATGATTCAGATGGAATGTTTCTGGGGTAAAAGAAGGCCAAAGAGGAAGGATGTGTTTAATTTGAACTCTAAGTGAACCGGACTGCTGGCCTTTAAAGACACTAAGTTTGTAAGTGAACTTTTAAACTGAAGATTGGGAAAAAGCTGAGATGTATAAAAGCGTGTCTTTTACACAGGACACCATACAAATTGTATAACTCATGAAGGATAAGAAACAGTCCTGTAAGAAATGACAGAGTGCCATTTAAATGGGATGCTAAGAGGACCAAACACATGATTTTACAGCATCGCTAAAAACCTAGGAAAAAAGAAAAAGGGGAAAAGGAAAGCTGAGAATAAATTAGCATGCTGGAAACTTGGTGGAATAAAAACACTGTCAATCAGAAGTGATCAAGGCACAAGAAATTTGAGAGATTGGGCTGTGCTAGTGATGAAACCCTATATCTTTAAAAGGCTGGTCCGATTATGACAGGAGGACAGAGTGTATCTTTGTGCAACTTTATACATCTGCTCACTTCTGAGGATAAAATTAGAAGGTTCAGAGAAGGGCTACAAGATACAGAGTGGCTGCTGAATGAGGAAGAAGTAAATGGGAACTCTCTAAATTGGGCACGTAACAACAGAGTTTTGGGCAATCAGAAGAGAGGAACCATGGTATAGAATGGGCCAACTTCTTGTGCCCTCTTCAAGGATGAGAACTGAGAGGAAAGTAGCAGCCAAATCCATGTTCAAATCCAACAGAAAGAAGAAATGCATCATGCAACAGGATATTGGAGAGAGAATATGCAGACTCAAGTTCACAGAAATAAATTATTAATAGCTACTCTATAGATACAGATAACTATGAAGTAAACAATCTAAAGGACTATGAAACGAAGCATACCTGCCTAACCTTACTTTTCCTCTATGAGATGCTCATGACCACTACTAGAAACAGAGTACAGAGGGACATGATCCTTTGGTACAGTTTAGTAGAGTGGTTTTTCCAGTCGTGATTTGAGGAATATTTTATTCACAATTAGGTAGTTGTTATGTGTCCTTGATCATTCCCCTCACAGAAGGTGTTGCCTCTGCTTATCAGATGTTCCCCAAAACTGAAGGAATAAAAAGTTAAACCCTATGAAGTCTGCTTCTAAACTCAGATTCATGTATGCCTGCAAATATACCAGCATACATTACTATAAACAAAAAATTGGTCCCAGAAGGAACAGATGTGGCCACAGTGGGAAGGAAATAAGTTTGTGCACCTCTGGTATGTGCAATTTTTTTTAATGAAGTCTTATTCTGTAGAGATTTTGATTCCTCTGAAACTTGCTCTGTGAGAGCAAAGAGTGTGAAAAATACAACCAGTCAGAAATAAATGTCACTTTCATTTGTACCAAAATTAATTTATTATCACAAGATACAACAAAACTGGAATATAGATCTAAGCAATGGTACTTGTCTTCACTCTTCCTGAACCTATCTATCCTACACCTGATTTAGCAAAATTAGTGTTTATTACACTACTAAGCATTTCATACAATAACTCAGATCTTTGAAGGATATAAAGGAAATCTGATCCTCTGAAGACTGGAGGAATCAGAAGAAAGTTGCTAAAATCTACACATTTTTGTTCAACACCATTGTAATATATTAACTTTGTGGAACATTGTCTCATATTTTAGCATTAAATACAGACAGCAGCGATATAACTATTATCTTGTCAGAGACTGATAATTAATTTTACTGTGATTTAATTTTACTCCCATTAAGGAGTCACCAAAAGAGAGATCAAGCATGGTTTCTTTGGTCTATAGGTCCCATAGATTTAGGCAAACAGTATTAGCTATAAGGCTTGCAAAGCACTAAATGGTGACACCAAATATTATGGTCATAAGCTAAAACACTGTTGTGGTTTAGCCCCAGCCAACAACCAAGGCCCACTCAGCTGCTCACTCCCTTCCCACCAGTGGGATTGGGGAGAGAATCAGAAAGCGAAAAGTTTGAGAACCTGTGGGTTGAGATAATGACAGTGAACTGACAGATAATAGCACATAACTAACAGTTTGACAGGGAAAGCAAAACCCACACACACAAGCAAAACAAACCAAGGAATTAGTTCACTGCTTCACATGGGTAGACACGTGCTCAGTCATCTCCAGAAGAACAGTACGTGTAATGTGTACTTAGGAAGACAAACAAGATCACTCCAAATGTCCTCCTGTTTCCTCTTCCTTCCCCCTACTTTACCCTATGACATGAGCATGATGTCATATGATCTGGAATATCCTTTTGGTCAGTTGGGGTTACCTTTCCTGGCTGTGTCTCCTTCCAGCCTCCCATGCACTCCCAGGCCCCTCACCAGTGTGGCAGTGGAAAAAGCAGAAAAGGGTTTGTCTCTGCATAAGCTCTGCTCAGCAATAACAAAACCATCTCGACGTTATCAACACTGTGTTCAGCAAAAATCCAAAACATAACACCATCCCAGCCTCTGTAAAGAAAATTATCGCAGTCAAAACCAGCACAAACACAAGAATCACAAGGACCAAAATGATCCAACTGGAAGGCCAGCAGCTGAGGTTAGATAGATCCCATCTGTTTCATCTTCTTTATATTACAAAATAGTCTTTGCTGTAAGAGGGTGCGGTCACAAACCACAAGGTGTCAGCTTCAACCTGGCAAAAAAATATGTAGATGAAAATATAAACATTAGGTGGTCAAAGAGCGAGAAAAAGTTTTATATCTAAACTTTTTGGTCCTGAAACTCAGGTTAGAAAACACATATCTGCCACAATCCTGAAAGGTGGAGGAAGGCTACGGAATTTTGAAAGGGCCATCTGGAGACATCAAGTACCAAAAGAAACATGCCTTTCCTCACTGAATGTATTTCTGATACTGTTCTGCTTCTTTGAGTTTGCAATACCAGCAAAGAATATTCATCACTGAGATGAATATTCTCCCTGAGACACTTGAGAGAGGTACTAGTGTTTTCTGAAGAAAACCAAAATCTTCTAGAACACAACCTCATGCAGCTAGGCCACTGAGTTAGCAAATAATCCATTCTTCCACATCACAACTGCAAACACTTTGTGTCAAGTGTCTGATTTACCTGAAACACCAAACCATAACTCCCATCTTCTTTTTAGTTTGACTCCACCAATATTTCCTGACTTGCTCATTAGTTTTCCCAGATGAATTTAAACTTTTACAATCATAGAAAAGTAGAGATGCAAACAATTCAGTCATTTATTATTTTCTCAAACTTTTCCTGAGTCCTTCCTTATAGGTTTCCCTAAATCTCCCTTTCATCTGCCATTCAGAGCTACTGAGACTTTGATACAATCATGATACCCTTCTGAATTTCAAAGAAAAATAGTAACTCCAGCACATTAAGTGCCAAGCTTTCCATCACAGGGCCAGCTACCCATATACCCCTGGGTTTGTATGTTCTGATCATCATGAACTACAGTGAGCATTGGTTTAACATATATGCCCGTAGAAAACTGTCTTTCTGAAGACACTGCTGAGAGGCAAGAGAAATTGGTAGAAAACTATGAATGGGAGGATTAAGAGGGGGCACTGAATTATGTACTAGTAATGCTATAAAAAACTGTACTAATAATGCTATAAATCAAAATAATTCAATGCTAGCCTCTCACACTGAGATATTAAAAGGAGTAAATTCCCTCTAAGTCACTGTAATGGGGCAAATGCTTCAACATAATCTTGCTCCTACTGTACAATCACCCGCAGTAATAACTGCAGACAATTTACTTCTCCAACTCTTCTAAGTGCTCGGTATTATAAAAGCTCTGTGTTTTCACCCTTTTCAGACTCAGTTCTTGACTGCTGTTCTACAGATGACTTATTCTCTCTCTTTCTGTAACACAATCTTTTATTTATATGCAAGAGACTCTATTACAACAACTTGGAACAAAGCCTGATTTTGTCAAGTAGTTGATTTAAAGGATTTGCATTTCTAAACATTCTGCATGCATTTTAATGCACTTAAATAAGAAAACCATCTGTGCATTTCTTTCTTTATTTGAAACTATGCTTGGCAAACAATCATTACAATTATAAGTAGCGTACCATTAAGCATATGGTTAAATGACAGCGTATTTGTTTATTTCAAGATCAATTCACTTGAAAGCACTGCTTTGCTTAATATTGAAATTCATAAATCAAAGTTTTGTAATAATAACAGACATACACCTATAAAATAATGCTGTTTTGCCTCAGGAGAAAATACATGACCATTGTGGCTAGAGGTTTAGAGCTGTACATAAAGTTAGGTTGTTGGCACAGTTCAACATCCCGCTTGGCCTACTGTTCAAGGAAACATTTGTTAAATTCTGACAGTCTCAGACACTGGGCCTGGAAAATATTTACCACTTCTATATGAATTTAAGGAGACCTCATCTGAGCTGCAATATGTATTACTGCAGTGCTTGCCAGCCCATAATGAAATGTCACAGTCCCCAAAAGAAAGATACTGTATGAATATTTGCAATATTCCACTTCCTCACAATCATCTTTGACTCCCAGGATACAAAACAAATAAAAGACAGGAGATCAGGCCTTATATAAAAAAAAGGAACTCATATAAAAAATTAAGTGATATAGAGGCTGAGACACCCTTTAACATTTATTCCTTCTTACTTTTGCTATGAAAGATGGTAAAGTTTGCCTGTGAATGCCCACATAAAAAGCAAAACTGTGATTAACCCTCAGTTCGTGAAAAAAATCTGCTTTAATTTGAATTAAAAATGTGATTCCATGAAGCAGTTTGAACTGCAAAATCAGTCTGGAATGTGATATTTAGACTACATTCTTTCTTGCTCCAATATGACTCCCAGGCTAATATGTTAAAAAATCAAATGAAAAACCGAAAGTTTCCAACGCATTGTCTCAATAATACATTTATTCAGCAGAATGAACATGAAAACATAGGGAAGTAAAAGAGGAAAGTGGATATATGACTTTCTCATCTCAACTGCATGTATAGGATAGTGTTGTATTTTCTTAATTACACCCTTCACATGTGAAAATTAAAATAAATTAACAGAAGTATATGCAGACACATTAACTTTGGACAGAGCTGAACACACTTCTTTGTAAAACAGCTCATTCTGTTTTACCACGGAGGGTGTGTAGTCACAAACCACAAGGTGGTGAAAGAAAGAAAATATTGGCTGGCAAGAAAATATTTACGTGAAAATAAAAACATTAGGTGGTCAAAGGGTGAGAGAAAGTGATATATCTGAGGTTTTTTGGTCCTGAAACTCCAGTTAGAACATACATACCTGCCACAATCCTGAAAGGTGGAGGAAGACTATGGAGTTTTAAAAGGGTTGTCTAGAGACATCAAGTAACATGCGAAACATAGATATTTGTTTATTATTTAGTAGAAATAAAAACAGATCAGATACTGGTCTCCATTTGCATAATTTGACATAGGATATTGTGCAGCTGACGTAAAGCAGAGGTAATTCTTTGCATATTTAGGATTTAAAATCTAGTGTGGTGAAGGGCAGTTGCAGTTTTCCATCAACTCAGTGAACAGGAACAACATAGGGCACAAGAAGATATTCCCTCCTGAGAAGGTGTTTTGTATACAGAGAGCAAGAGAAAACGTTTTCCAAAATCAATTCATGAGAGGTTGGGTGAGTCAGCTCAGCTCACTCAAGTAAATTGATGCAGCTTTTTTCCTTTATTTTCTCTCTCTATGCTTTTCGTCATGAGAACAAGTCTTTCTGTCCTCTTCACTCCTGCTCTGACCAATCTTTTAAACTTACCCAACCATATGAGAAATGGATTTTTTATTTGTAACAGGATGAAACCAGGGTATTGACTAAATCTATTTCTCCTCCTTTCTTGTCCTCCAAATATGTAATTTTTTCATCAGCCCTCAGGCCCTCAGGCTTTGCTATAACTACCAGATTAGAGCCTTACCCTCACATGCAAACCACAGGTTCAGATCCCTTACCAAATCCACTAGACATCTTAACTCAAACAAACCTCCACTATGATGTTTGATTAGAGATCTACCTTATTAACACCTGCAGAAGGACAACAAACTAATTCTGCAATATTTGGCCTGTTTTCCCTGTAAATGTTTTCTCTGAACCCACTGTAGCCTAACAATTGTGCTATGCTGTTTTTCATTGTCCTGTGTATTTTTTTTTCCATGACCTCCTTCACAAAACCTTAGAAGAAATACTATCTTAGTTCTGGACCCTTGATAGTTTTCATTTGTGCTAAATTACTAAATGCTTCCACCTCAGTGGTCACAAAATAATTTACAGTACTGCATATACAAACTGTGTCAGATGGCATATTTCTCTTGATCTCTCAAGTAAATACACTGGGAGAAGCATCCATGCAATTGTATGCATTATCATTCCTTCCATCTTCTTTTCTAATTCCCTCTTCTGATGTTTCAATTTATTTCTTCAGTGAATTCTGGGGGGTTTTCTTAGCTAAAAACTGGTCTTGTCTATGTGTTTCTATAGGTATAATTTTAGTTCTTCTCTAATGCATTCTTCTTTTTATAGCGTTTAGTATTTTGTTTAAATTTTTTCATGACTTATGGCTTCTTCTGTTGTTGTTTACATTTTTCACATAGTTGTTGACTTTTATTCTTGTCTAAGTTGGTCTAGTGATTTTATATTATATTTAGTCAGGATTGTTCCTTATGTTGAATAGATATTTATAAAAACTAGGATATTTATTACTGAGTCCTTCATATTTCACTCAAGTTCATTTCAGTCCAGTAAGAACTTTCAGATGCTTTTTATGTAAAGGAAGTAAAGGAAGAATAATAATGAATCCAACAAATGATCTGGAGATCCCATCTTCCCCACCCAAATTCTGTTTTCTTAGTACTGATCATTTCACTTTCTATTGTAAACTAATTTAAACTTTTATTCAACATATATTGTTTCATCATCTCCGAGAGTGACAAATAGCAATGTTGTGCCTTTTGGATGAGCCAGGCAGGACAAATAGCCTTCAGAACTGTCCTGACACAAGCTCAACTCCCTGTTGTAGGATGCAGGACGTAGGAGATTTACAACAATTCAAAATTCTGGTCTGCCTTTCATGCCATGGGCATGATTATGGGAAACTTGGAGCCAACAAAGATGCTCCTTGTCCAGAATTATTCTTCTCTGCACAGCTAGAATAAAAGGTTTCTAAATGAACAATGGATCAGGCCTTGAGGGAAGATTTTATGTTAACTGTAAATTATAACAGTTTAGACTCCCTCAGGCTAATCTCTGATGTTGGCTATTAGTCCTTTTCTGCAGTAATGTGAGCCATAATAGTTTCATTCACTTTGCTCTTTTAATTATACACATCTAATGAATATTACTAGGCTTTGTTTCCCTGTTGTATTCTGTCTTTTTGAAATATTGTGTGACCTGAACTTAAGACCTAAATGATGGATCTTTTAATGATCTATAGGTAATGAGCCTCATAACTTCCTCTTGCCAAATAAGCTTTCATTTCAGACAATTTTATTACTCCTTAGCAATATAAACACAAGTGTACCTCTTTTGTTTATGAGAGCTTCCATTCTTGGTGTTTTATTCATCCCTCACCCGTTTCATTTCTACAGATATCACAGTTTTTACAGTCTAAATATCCAACTAGAACACCCTTTAGGATACCCTATACAAAGAACAACTGAACTGGCCACTCACTGCTGACTCACACAGGGTATTCAAAAGCACAAGGTATGTGGATGATGATTTAAAGTGCTTAAAATCATCTTGCATTGAAATGAGCACATCAGTATCTGGTCTTAGCTGGCATAAGGGTTTCTCTGCTCCCTAAGAAGCACAAGGACCTTCATTTACCTCTGCACATTGTGCACTTCAAAAGAACTATCCTTTGCATGTCTGAGGCTGGGAAAGGCTAGTACCATACCAAGGTCTCCTCCTTGCAGTTAGTTTACTCCTTTTCCCATCCAAAGCACACACTGGTAACACAGGTCTTGGGATATTTGCTTCATCCTATCACCTTCCATTAACTGGGAAAGATTTCTGATTAGGATAGGCAGAGTATAAAAACCAAACAGAAGTCTCCTGCTGAGCCTAAGACCGAACCAGGTAGAGAGGATGAAACATGAAGTATTTCTGTTGATATACAATTTCTGTCAAGGTTGATAGTTGTGTTGAATATTCAGCAGAAAATCAGTGTTCCAGCCCCACTGTGAGTCATAGAGCTGGATATCATTCTATTGTACATGCAACAGGACTCACTCAGGCTATTAATTATGCCAGATATTGCATCCAGGTATGAGAGTAGAACATGTTGGCTCCCAGAATTATAGAAAATAATTATAGAATAGTCAAGGTTGGAAGAAACCTTTAAGATCATCAAGTCCAACTGTCAACCCAGCACTAGCACTGTAACCCCTAAACCACGTCATCCAGCACCAGATCCAGATGCCTCTTAAACACTGGGAATGGTGGTTCCACCACCTCCTCGGGAAACCTATTCCAATGCCTGATGACTCTAACAGTGATTGATTTTTTTT
>VZTJ01001433.1:450061-462207 GCA_013397795.1 Orthonyx spaldingii
ATGAGAACATGCTTTCCCTTATCTCCAACATCAGTGTTATCACTCCATTCCACCTGACTTCAGGAACACAGGTTGGAGGCTGAAGCAATAGATACATTTACTCATTTGAATTCGGAGTCACCTCTTCTAGTAGACTCCTACAATTTCTGCAGGTAGGAATCAGACTTAACCATCTCAACCTCACCCTGTTCAAAATCTTTGTAAAATAAACCTGAGATATTTATTGTGTGACTGATACTCTATGCAAGGTAAACATACAACTGAGTATCACCACTATCCTGAAAACACTGTTGCTCTAGATTTCACATGGGTTTTAATAATTCGTATCAATCCATGGAAATGCTCCAGGACAAACTGGATTGGCCTTTGAGCAACCTGGTCTAGTGGAAGTTGTCCCTGGCAACAGCAGGGAGGGTGGAATTAGATGACCTTTTAGGTCCCACCCCTTTGAGATATTTATAGACAAAGATTTGAGACAGAGCAGTCACCATCTCCATCATTCCTCATTTTGTACCTTATGTTATGGTGGAACAATGTGGGGCAACAATCATCCTCATGCTTTGCATTTCTTACAGTAAATATATGCACATATATATATATATATATATATTTCCTATCCTCAAATATGTAGGTGTCCAGACTTCTTTTATTCAGTATTCTCAAATCTGATTTCAAAGTAGTTTATTGCAGAGCTGTGTGTCCTCTCCTACTACTTACAACAGGATTAGTACAGAAATAGATGTCATCTTTTACACCCACTCATCCCTCTGCAATCCCTTTTCTTTACTGAATAATACTACTGACACTTTCTCATTCAAGGAGATTATTGTCAAACATCACTGTCAGATCTCAGTAAAAAAAACCAACAAAAGCTTTGCAATTTGTGCTACCACAAAATAATATATTCTGACATATTTTTAGTGCAATAAAAATGCAATATAATTTTTATAGATGACAGAAGAAAAAGAACTTTAATTTAAAAGTTTTAAAAAAAAATCTGTAACACATAACCTGAAAGATTGATCAATGGCATCTTGAAGAACATAAATCTAGAATTTATAATAATTTTATTTGAGCTTTCCAGTTCACTTTCATGACATAATTTTGAACCAGAAACTAGTGAAGGGCAACAACTAGACTGAGTACTTGCAGACATCACCTACTGGGAGATGCAGTGATTTCAGTTAATGTTGTCTTGTGGAAAAGAGCATTCTTTTGACAGAACACCATCCTATGAAAATCTTATAAAAGATAATCCACTAAAACAATTAAGTATCTTGTATGGATAAAAAGCACTTAAATTGTCTAGAAAAACATTTTGCAACTATTAGATGAATTGTTTCTTGCATGGAAAAATAAAGCTCTGATCTGGATAATTTCATAGAATCACAGAATGTTAATAGGTTGGAAGGGACCTTAAAGATCATTTAGTCACAAATTCCCTGCCATTGTCAGGGACACACTCCACTAAACGAGGTTGCCCAAGGCCTCATCCAATCTGGTTTTGAACTCTGCCAGGGTTGGGGCATATACAACCTTCCTGGGTAACTTATTCCAGTGTTTCACCACCCTCACAGTAAAGAATTTTTTCCTTATCTAACCTAAATTTCTCTTCTTTTAATTTGTACCCATTGCTCCTTGTCCTTTCACTACTGTTCCTTATGAAGAGCCCCTCTCCAGCTTCCCTGTAAGCTCTCAAATTTTGGAAGGTTGCTATGAAGGTTGCTGCCATGCAGCCTTCTCTTCACCAGGCTGGACAGGCCCCAATTTCTCAGCTTGTTTTCATAGTGGAGGTGCTCCAGTTCTCTGGTCAACTTCGTGGCCCTTCTCTGAACTTTCTCCAGCAGTTCCATGTCCTTCATATATTGGGAGCATTTTTTTCAACTTTTTTGACTTTGCATAGAGAACGTTGCATTACATTGCAAACCTTTTAATGAAGTATTTTTTATAACCTCTGTTATACAAATCACAAGGCACCACTGACTGTTTTAATATTTCCACTTTAATCACATATGAGAGAACCATTCACCCATAGTTGCAGGTAACAATTCAATGTTCAGTATTACCTTCTGGTACCTGACGTTACACCTGCAATAAGACACCTGCACTTCAAGACAACTTGGCCCCTGAAGGGATTAGGAACCAAGCAGGACAGCAGCTTAAGAAGCATTTCTGCTGCTTTCAGTTGCAGTATGCATTGAAAATCCAGTACTTCCCCATAACCTCTTTGTGTGCTATATGACAGCCCTCAGAGGTTGTCTGCCTTAAATCAATCAGCAACTTATAAAGTTGTTGAAAAGAAAAAGTTAGGCAGCCATTACAAAGTGCTCACTCCTTCCCATGAGAAACTACAGAATCATAAAAGAAGCTTCTCACATTCTCTTTTCAAGCTGTAGACAGCTACAATCAGATCTGCACATGGGGGACAAAGAATACAATAAAACCCCCCAAAAATTCCATGTAAATTCAGAAATCCACAGAAGTACTATTCCACCCGATGATACAAAACAAAATCCTAGTGATATTAATCTGTTCAGCCATGCATGGAGTGGCATGCTCTCACTTAAAACAAAGCAATGGTGGGAAAAAAGGATTAACAGTAACTGAAAATTTTCAAAGCACTGAAATCAGAACAAGCTTGATGGAGATATCAAACCATCCAATTGAAAGAGAAAGGGGCAGTTGAAAACATGAGCCATATTCAGCTGTCAGTTTTTGAGTTCCCTGTGATAAAAGTGGAATTTTCTTTATATGCCCTTGGGAAGTTGCTGATAGTTGTTGGAGCACATGTTCTTTCCTATGTAACTCACTTATGCAGAAACACAATATGAGAATACGCTCTGAAAAAATCCTACTGCTTCACCAACATTCTTCTAGATTTAAAAGTTTTGTGAATTCATCAGAGTTAAACTGAGGATCTCCAAAGTCCAAACTGCCTTTCAAAATTCTGAAAAACCAAGAGTGATGTTTGTTCCTGTTCAGAATAAGCTCTCTGGAGCAACAGTGTGTCTCACACCCCATAAAGTCTATGTTAATAATGACCGTAATTGCCAACAAGAAAGTACAGGGGCTGTGCGTTATTGACTTTCAGGCTTGCAACTCCTATTTTGTGAAAGATTAAGGCGTTGTTCAAATTGTTTCTTTGCATATAAATGATTCCTTCCTCCCTTTTGATGTAGAAGTTTGACTCTCCTTTGTTTTCACAATTTCAAAATGCAAAATCAAGTTTAGATAAACTCCAGAAAACAATGTTGTGAATCTTCAAGGCCATCAGTTCCACAGTAGACATAAACCAAGGGAAATAAAAACTAGAGAAACCTGCAATGAGGTGATGCATGTATAATAGTTGCAGTTTGCTGATGCCTTTTAACTACTTCATTGAAAGAAAGAAAAGTTCCTGTAAAAATGCAAATTGGACCTTTCTTTTTACTTCTTAATGCACTGGAATATCTGTATCTAAGGCATCAGTCTACAAGCAAAGACTCAATTGAATAACAAAATGTCAGTTGAGGAATATAAACCTGAGATTATTTAGAAAGTTGTTTTGAACAGTCAGACCTGTGCTATGTCTGAGTTCAAAGCTGGTTCAGCTGCAGCGTTTATTGCTGTGAAATTGAAGCAGGTGGTATCTTCAGACAGGGATAAAAATATACAAAACCTGTTGATATCTACAAATTGGAAAAGATATTTGTCATATAACATCCCCTGTTACAAGATCCCAAGAGACATGCAAGCCTGAAACTATTTCAGAGGTGGTAATGGCATAAAACATCATCCTGAGACATGACTAATCAGAACATCTGATTTATGTTCTATATATCACTCATTATTCCTGATTTGATCACCAATGGGTGCATCCATGTCTCCTCTCTAACTGCATAGTCCTGGGATTTTCAATCTTTCTTAATACAGTGAATTTTTTCTATTTTGGGTTTGTTTTTTTTTTAATGTCTGGTTTTCAAATTTCTGCATTCCTAATGTTTTTACTTATTTTGCTTTCTCTCCTTTTTAAGAAGGGCTTCTACAGAAGGCAGTAGCTGCAAGAGTGCAATCATACTGATGATTTGTATGATGGCAGCCCACCAGTCTGATTTGGACCTGTTGCTTTATGTTATGTTTAGGCACCAAACTCATACAGCTTGAGTCCAGTTGCCCTGTCTACAAGAGTGTATCTAGTGTCCACAAGGCTGCAGCCTGTGTGTGCATAGCACATCTGAACCTGCAGATGTGCTGTTTTGAGTGAGGAAAGTACAGTGGTTCAGCAGAGGCTACAAAACCCTCCTGAGAAGCCATGCACCTGTATATTCAGGCAATCAGGCCACACTGCTGTTGATGCATCCCTCTGGACTGTAAGTGCACCTTGCTGGCTCATGTCCAGCCTCTTATCCACCAGCACCCCCAAGTCCTTCTCAGCAGGGCTGCTGCTGATCCCCTAGGGAACTTGTCGCTGACTGCTAGACCGCCCGGCTGGTCGAGGGGCGACAGTACCCTCGCGTGCCCGGACACAGGCTCTCACGCCGCACGCGGGTGCGCGGCGGCGATGCAACGCCTTAGCCTTCTGAGGGCAAGTTCGAGGCAGGTAACAAGTCCCACAGCCCAGGCTGGGGCTGGCAGCAGCCGATAGATCAGGAGCGACGCGGAGGCGATGAAGGAAGAAGAGAGGACTCGTTTGTGGGCTAAATCCAAGGGTTTATTCTCTGCCCTGGCGGGGGCAGAAGAACTTACTGCGAGGATGGGAACCACAGAACGAGCTCCGAAATGACCGTTACAGGGGGTTTTAAGGGAAGGGGAAAAGGGGGAGGAGAAGGGGAACGGACGAATGGGGTGCATGAAGGGGGATGACAGGAACCAATAAACGAATTACAAAGGCGGGACATATTTGAACAAACCAACGGGGAAAACAGAGTAACTGAAGCTTCTAGCAATACATGAATATGAAATCAACCATATGAATATCTAAATCAACTGTGAGGGGAGAAGGGAGGGGACGGCACCTTGATGGACAGCGTCCATGACGAGAAACCGCCTCCAGCCCGCCTACCTCTCAGGACTCACTGTCCCAAGAGGTCTCGTCTACCCAGTCGGCCTGATCTAAAGGAAGGGCAGGCTGAAAGGTAGTCTCCATAGTCATAGGCGGCCCAGCCGGCGGCTGCGCCACTGGCTGGATGACCGCCACAGGAACTTATTGATACTTAGGAACTTACCCACAACACATATCAGGAGTATCCTGGATAGCCCACAGCTCACCATGCTACTTTTCCAGTAGATATCAGGGTTGATTGAAGTCCCCTAGCAGGACAAGAGCCCGCGACTGTGATGCCTCCTGTAGCTGGAGCAGGGTGGCTTCATCAACAGTCTCCCTTTATCAGACAGCCTGTAGTGGACACCAGTCACGAGGCTCCCTTTGTTGCATCAGTCCCTGATTCTTACCCACAAGCTTTCAACCTGTTCACAGCTAGTCTTCAGACACATCCTCCCACCTGTCCATCCCCAAAACTCAGAAGAAACTCACCAGTGTTTGTACTGGAAATTCATTAGTTGTCCCTTTGTGTTTCAAAAGATAACACTAACGACACACTGATTGATACTGTGCATTTTTGCTTGCTTTGAATCCATTTGAGACAGGTAGTAAATGTTTGATTTTGTTTTGGTTTTGCATCTTTTGTATTCAAAGAGTAAGAGCTGTCATTTTCAAGAAGAAGATGCACAATGGGGACATAATTTCTATTTTAAAAAATGACAAAAAAATACCCGTCTTTTATGTGATTGTTTTGAACTGCTGGTTTAGGAAGTCAGCCTTGATGATGCAATAATAAACAAAGCCTTCAAGCTTAAAAGGTGTCTTCATCTTGTGTTGGACAAAGCACAAACTGAATTGTAGAACAAAAGAGATGAGGCTATGCAGTTGTATTGGCAACAAATCTAATTTCCAAGCTACCCTCTGGCACCAAGACCAAAAGAATATTTGAAAGGACTGTGCAGAGGATTATTGTTTGATCCCTGTTTCAAGCTCAGAATTTGCACTGTGCTCCATTCTCTGATGATAAACATCTCAGCTTTCATAGGCAAAGCCAGGCACTTTGCCTTATGACTCCAAATGCCTTCCTGGAGATTAGGTGAGCTTGCAGGGAGCAGGATGCAGCTCACAGGATGTCAGGACATGGAAGGGAAAGAAAGAACATTTTTGTGCTATGGTTTCTCTTTCTTTTTTTTTTTTTAATTTGTTATTAACATTAGTTCAGCCAGAAGTACCATGGAGTTGAACATGTAGCGTGAGAACAATAGCAAGTCAGTTTACTTAACTTTCCTGTATTTGAAAATAGGGAAAATGTAATGAGGCTGGGAAGGAGTGTCTGAGATATAAGATTTATACTTAACACCATGTGTTTCAGAGCTATAAGTGCTCTACTGTAAGTTTTGTAAGTTTTATACTGTTCATAATACATGTCCGTTGCTTCCATGATACGTTTCACCTCCCCTTTGTATTCATCAGGAAATGAAATATTTCCTCTCTCAAAATTAGTGTGAAGGGAAGGGGGAGAAATGAGGAGCAGGTCATCTTTGCACCATATAACAGTGCTTTTTTTGTAAAGTATTTCTTTAGTACTTCAATTTCAAATATTAGGGGAGATGATAAACTTTACGGTTTACTATTCTCAGACCAATTCCATTACAATAATTTTCAGAGGAACACCATTAGTTACAGAAAAAATAGACACTAGTTAGAAGTTAGGCCTATATAATTTTCATATACTGTACATAAGCAATTTTTTGAAAACCACACAAATTATTTTTATTTTCCTGCTTGTTTTTACCAGCAGTTCATTATTTTTGGGAAATTTTAATTCTACAGATAGCTTTACTTTACACCTATTTGAGATCTAGATTAAAACAGTGTCACTTCATTGCCTTAGAAATTAACAATTACTCTTAACAAGAGTAATCAATTAATTGCTTTTTGTTGATGATTAAAATTGTTTCTATAGTTTATTCTAACACTTACTTGTACTGCACTCAGAGACCTATGAATATTAAATCAAGATTTCAGGACTTAACATTAAAGAATGATGAGAAAAAGAATCCAGTGAATATTTTCTACATTTCATATTATTGTTTAAAATGGAAATACATTAATTGGTCAGAGATGACCAAACTTGTCCCTTGTTCATAAAAATAAGTCTGACTATTAACTTTAGATTACTTTTCAGCATTGTCATGCTGAGTCATAAACCTAATAGCTGTCTGTTCTCTCTAGCAATATACAAACATTTTTGATTTATGCACACAAGCATGCACATACAGGCATACATCTATTGTAAGCTCTATTGCTAACTGGAAGACAGAAGGGGAAGTAAAAACTTTAAAGACTGTTCTCAGCCTTAACTTTAAACAGACAAATTCTCTCAGCAGCTGTTGCTACTCATTGAAAAACACTATTCATAGCAGTCTAAAAGAAGTGCTATTCTTCACTGGACTTTCAAGAGAAATCCTTTGTAGAAAACATAGAATTGGCTTGTGACAAAAGGAGAAAGCCTACAGTGGGCAGAAAGCTTGAAGCGGGCAGAAGTGGTGAAGGTACAAGCAGGGTCTCCAGTAGTTTTCAGAGTCCCTAATAATTAAAATTATTTAATAAGAAGCATACTTTCTTCTCCCCAAGTGAGCTAGGTCTAATAACTCTATGCTTACTGAGAAGATAGGCTTCATATTTTGTCCATTATCAAAATAGGATTCTTATAATAATTCAATTTCATGACATAGACAGAAAAAGAAAAAAACCTGCCTGGACAGAAAAAATGCCCATGTAAAAGGACTTTCAAAGCTATCATAACCCTCTCTATAATAGATACAAACTTCACTGGCAACCTGAAGTGACAGTCACTGTAATTGAAGAGACACAGGTTAGAATCAATGATTGAACTTTAAAGTGCTAATCAGAGCTATAGTGTTGATCGATTTTGAAGAATTTTAACCCTACTTATCAAATGATCTGGAGTGACAATTAGTAAAATGTTAAAATAATGGGTTCAGGAAGAAACAAAGGGTATTGATTAGAAACTGGAAGGGGAAGAAGAGAGGAAAAAACAGAACACATGAATTTCACAATGAAAATTATTTCTTAGGTGATGGAAACACAAGTTCACCACTGCATAAGTATGGACAATAAACATAAGTTTAATTAGAAAAAAAGCTCTATTAAGTTTAGATGACTGCTGTAAGGGAATAGTGATAATGGGTATTATTGATACTGAATAATGTATTCAGAACTAGTAAATGTTTCTGGTTGAACATAAATTATCCAGAAAGAGTGCATACATACAGATATTATCTAGATATTTTTAGACTCAGAAGACTTTGGAGCTCTGCAGTGATATTTTCTTTGTGTGTTTTTGATATCTTTGACCACCTGTACTTCACTGCTCCTATTGTGCAAACACCATGCTTCCAACATATTTCCCTGTGCAAAGCGAACTCTGGAGGCCCAAGATCTGTCCCAGAACAATTTATTCCCATTTTGCATTATTGAAGTAGCTCAAAGCAACTGCAAGTATAAACAGAGGGAACTGTCTTGATTTTCACTACCCAAAGAAAAAGTATAAGTATGTTATGCAAACATCTATCAGAGACAAGACAAACAGGCAATGGCATCTGAATGCACATGGAGAGAAACTTAAATTAGAACCACTGAAACAGTTCAAGTCATGCAATTAAGTGCAGATTAGGACACTTTCTGTCAAACTGATATATGTCCACTCAATACGATGCCCTGACTGATGCTGTCCTTTGAAACAATATGCTGTGAATACAAATAATCCCTAAATAGCAGCAGGTCTGGATTCCAGCACAGATTCTGAGTGCTTACAGACTGGAGAATGAAGTTTAAAAATACAGCTTTAAACCCAAATTAACACCCAGGAGTCATCCCTGTCTGTCCTAGCTAAAAACAGAAGCCACTAGCAGCTTTGACGAAAAGATTTTCAAAATCTGCAGCAGCACTACCACACCATATGAATGACACCATCCTAATAAGACTCATTTTACAGAGGACCAGACTAGCTATTTGTGGACAAACATCAATCCAACTACACTTTTGTCATGTTATATGCTGAAGAGTGACTGATTAACAAGAGGGGAACAAATGGTGTCCAATAAGCTATGCTCTGAAGGTTTCTTCTTGTTGCAGTTTCAGACTCTTGACTGCAGGACATATTGCCCTTGTTTATCTCTTTGAAACGCAAACAGGCTCCAAACCACTCAACGCTTCTTCCACTTTCAACTCTATTTTTTGCTGGCTTTGTAGGATAAAACTCTTCATGGAAATGACAGAGCCTTTAGTAAACGCATCAGTTATTCTCTGGTTGCATCAGTAGAATCATCCCTGACCTACTTTCCCTTAGTTTTTTCCATCTGCACTTTTGATTATGTTCCTATTTACAGGACTGCCACTTGATGCCTTCCATTTCTTGTTTGAAAATGTCTCATATATGGGAACTATTCTTTGCTACTGACCTTTCCAGATTCGATTACTTTGAGACTTCCCTACCAGTTATTACAAATAATCATGCTGCTTAGGTTAGTGATTAATAGCAAACCCAGAACAGGACAGCCCTGTAACAGACTTATCAAACAGAAATGGAAGTCTGAAGATTTAGATCTCAAGCCACAACAGAAATCATTCCTTTTAATATCCTATTTCAAAAAGAAAGGAGGGGACTATAGCTTAACCAAATGGAATACTGTGGGCAAGTTGTTCAGGTACATCTCTGATAGTGCAAAATGTTCTGAAGCATGCAAAAAGAGACATTAGCCAAAAGAACAGGAACTAGTGATAGAGGCTGAGTGGTACTTTTCATAAACTGATGGTAAAAACACTTTCAGCACACATGCCTTCTTTTTCTTTTTTTTCCCCCGTATCATTGAAATTTGAAATCACAGAGTTCCTTTTTCAGAGTTCAGAAATCTCAATATGTGCTCAAAGAAGAACCATTTGACAAAGTCAATAAAGGTAGATAGTCACTACAGACAGAATTTGGTTAAGTCAGTTTTCCCTTTCCAGTCTAAATTAGTAATTTATGCTTCCTTTAGAGATAACAGAGACATTCTACACCTTTCCAGAGGCCGATTAATCCTACCTGTTTTATGATGGGAAGCAGGCATCTAGAGAGACAATTTATTACAGAGGAAAATAGCATGACTAAAAGAATTTGCATATTCAGAAAATAAGGCAAATAAAAGAGTGAGATCCATAGATTATACTGGCTGAAACAACAAACAAACAAAGCTCTAATGCAACAACACACATGGGAAAAATAAATAACATTAAGATTATTCTTGGGATAAGGCAGAGCCAATAACAGCATCCCAATTTTTGTTTACATATTCATTTAAGACATAATGCAAATTCATCAGCTTGTATAAATTATCATTTTCCCGTTTAAGTCAATAAGATTTCATTAATTTACACTAGTAGGATGATTCCTTAATAAAATTTACAATCAAAGGAAAAATTAGAGCAGATGGGAGACAGAAACTAAGGGACTCTGTGAATTTAACAAAAGTAGAGAACATGAAGAAACAATGTCTTTATTCTTTAAAAAATAAACTAATGGACCTCATTCAGAAAATGCTGAAGGAGCAGGGACAAACGCTTCAACATCATTTGAACCACTGTCACATGAAAGAACTCAGGGCATAGACTGAAACTTAAGGAAGCTTTAGGATTTAAAACCAGGAAAGCTTACTTTTCTTTAGGGAACCACTTAGAATACAAATATATACTTGAGCAGATCTATGCAGACTTTTCTTCAGCTGATTCCTTTAACCCATAATCTCCCTGTCCTTTTTGAACCCTGACATGACTGTGCTACTGTACTTTCATGGGACACTCTAGAATTTTATGTTGCTGTTTTAACATCAGGAATATTCACTCAAGAACAATTGTACACTTCAGTATGACACACCTTAAAACTGGAGGAGGCAAATTTCTACACTGCCAGATAATCTTTACAAGCAAATTACTGTGTGAACTTTTTGTCTCTCAATGTGAGTTTATCAAAATGTGTACAGTATGAACTATTTTACTTGAAGGACATAAGAGGGAATGAATCTGTGTATCAGGAAATGTAAATAGTTACAGGAACAACTCTTGACATTCTTGAAGTACTTATAACTGCATTTACAAGAAAAAAGCATTGTCACCTGTATCTACAACTAGCTATGGTTTTGTGTGCACAAACAAAGCTCCATGTGAAAATTTGCTTTGAAAGGCACATAAGAAAGTTAAAATATTAAGAGTGCTTTGCTCCCCTGGGGACACAGTCAGCTCTCTTCCATCTTAGCTGTAAATTACAGCAGTCAGCATGTCAAATATTCTAAGGATATACCAGCAAAGTTTTTATACAGCTATGCATATCTGACAAACAAGAAGTGTCTTTGTCATCAGCATATTATACCAGACGTTTCAAGGGATCACTGAAATACTGAGGAGTTGTAGTGGTATGCAATCATACATGTCTGGGGCACAGATGTGGGCATAGTTACACAAGTGTTCTTCTAGTCTAACTCTGAAAAACTCAATAGACATGGTATTTGAAATAGATTTTAGGTTTGCAGTTCGTTATTATGCAGAAACATTGCTGATGATGCTACAATTAGATGTACTTAGGGTATGCTGTATTTCTCAACCTTTGAATTTAAGCTATTGTGGACTCCCTTCTTTAAATCCCACAATAGAGAAGGTAAAGATTTTTTGCATATCTCTATACTTGTTAATATATTACAGGAACACAACATCACAGAGTAAGCTGAGTTGGACCCACAAGGATCATCAAACCCAGTTCCTAGCCCTGAGCAGCACCATCCTCAGGAGTATGTGGCCACACCATGACCACACAATGGCCACACCATGTGGCTGAGAGCGTTGTCCAAATGCTTCTTGAACTCTGTCAGACTGGTGCTGTGACCAGTTCCCTGGGGAGCCTGTTCCAGTGCCTGACCACCCTCTGGGTGAAGAATCTTTTCCTAATATCCAACCAAAACTTCCCCTGACACATCTTCAGGACCTATTATATCTTTCCTCTTTCTCATGCTCATTAGATATGTAATATGTAAATATATATATATATATATATATATATATATATATATAT